>JANLIY010000459.1:0-33797 GCA_029490685.1 Schizonepeta tenuifolia
AAGCTATTTTATGCTCCTATGTCTGGATTAGGGGATCTACTTTACGACAAGGATGCTGTCTATATAAACATAAATGATCACTTTGTACAGTTCTCCAAAGATGATGAAGCTAAGACAGAAAGCACACAAAAAGGTTATTTAAATTGGTTTGTTTTATGTAACATACAACATGTGTAATATCTAACCTTCCTGCATCTTGTTACTTCTTTTAAACTGTTATCTAAAGCTTTATTCTTTTCTCTGGCAGGAAAACAACGTGATGTTGGTGTTGATTTGGTTAATGCATTACAGAACCTAAAATTTTCTGTTGATGAGAAGTTGGATAATAGTTTTATCTCACTTTTTGGGAAAAAACCAGTTGTACCATCTGAATCTTCAACTGATTTGGTTGAGGCTAATAAAGTGTCGTCGATCGGGATGTACTGATGGAGCCTGTAGAGCACTATGACATAAAAGATGACGATAGTAAATCAGATGAAGAGGATGATTGTGAGGATGATAGTGGGGATGAAAACGATCTGGAATCCTTAAATAGGGAGAGATCTTATGATGATCAATCATCTTCAGAATCTTTAGATGATAACTCTGATGAGGAAGCTTCTCCAAGCAACATCAAGGAACATATTGATGTGCATGAGGGAAGGGTGAGGAGGAAAGCTATTTTTGGAAATGAAATGGATGTTGATAATGAGGTAATTTTAGGCAAATAACTGTATATTCAGATCTATTTTTTCTTTCATGTTGCCTTTAGTATTATCTAAAAAAGGCAAAATGTGTCGTCTGGGAGTTATCACTTAGAGAACTCAAAAAGTGGAGCAAAAAATATTGAAGCATCTAATTGAACTTGGGGCTTCTTTCATGCATAAGTTTGGATCTAATACTTTAGACTTTTAAGCCATTGCAAAAATTAGTATTTGGAACAAGTGAGCGCACCAAAGTATTGTGATAGGGTCATCTAATTCGTAATTTGAAATAAAGTCATGTATTGCACAATCGGACAAAAAGTTGCACCATTATTTATGAGACTAACTACACGTTCAAAGTAACATAATTATAGGTTTTGAATTGTAGAAGTGGGAATATTGGAGCTCATTATAGACTTGCTAGAAACTCCAAGAAGTTTTATCTTTTTGAGGTTTGCCATACATAACGAGGCTAGTTTTCTGACACTGTTTAGGTATATTGCCTTGTGAATGCTATGCGTTTTGTGCTTGGCTTGATTGAAGAACTGAAACATTAATGTGTTGGACTTAATGCAACCCAAATATTTGTGAATCTGCCATAACTCACATACAGTTGTTATCTGCTTTATTTGTCTTGCTGGGTGCTTCTTTTTTATTTCGTTCTGGCTGATGTTTGTTCTAGTAAATTCAGTGAATAATGTGGAAACAACAATCTTCAATATCTAAGCTGCAATAATATTAAGTCGTTAAATGTAGTACTCTCTCCGTCCACGATCAGTTTGATGTTTTGTTCCGTCCCTGATAAGTGTGGTTTTTACATTTAAGGAAATGACTCCACACACTCTTTATTATTTTAAACCTCACAAAAGTACAAAAGGTGTGGGGTTATTTTTCCACTAAAAAACATCTACCTAGCTTTTCTTAAAATCCACACCTCTCTAAAAACCACATTTATCATGGACGGAGGGAGTATGTGTTTGCGAGTGACATGTGTAGACTTCTGTGTTAAATAGACGTTCATCTATTATGTACGTTGCATATGAAATAACAATATTTTTTTTCTCATAAAAATGGTGACATCAGGATTCTGGTGAAGATGTTGATTCATATTCTAGTGACAAGGATGAAATCGAAAGCAGTAATGAAGATATGCTTTCTCATTCTTCAGCAGATGAAGAAGGTAAGAATACATTTGCTTTTGGTTAAATTCATGGCTGAAGGTTGATGATTTGGGAGACTTTTTTTTCCCCTGCATCCCTTTAATTTCCTCTCTTTTAAATATTGATTCTGTATTCTCATTAGTTGATGGTTGCTCTTTCAGAAAATGAGAAGGGAAACCATTTAGAATGGAGGAAAAACGCGTCAGAACTAACTGCCTCAAGATTTAAGAAGACTGATCTTATGGAACTTGTTTATGGGTCTGGATCAACAGATTCGGATGAGAGTGGAGAGGAAGACGACGATCCATTCTTTACGATCAAAGGGGAAGCAAAAAAGGTTCACCTTGATATGTTGTTTTCATTATTTCTTGGTTGTTCAAAATGCTTGTCAATAACGACGTCAAACATTGTACATTCTATATAAGTTTGGTGTATTTTTTGTCAACTGCTCTTAATTTTTGATTGTGTACAGAAATCAAAGAAAGGAAGAAAAGACAATAATATTAACCGTGAAGACTGCTCTAAATTCGTAAGTAGTGGAAGTCGCAAGGATTGGAAGAGTGAGAAATATATTGTAAGTATTCGTCATCGTTTTGTCACCGGAGACTGGTCAAAGGCATCACTGAGAAACCATCCTTCAGAAGGTACTGCTCATGATGACAATGATGAAAGCTTTGGTGACTTTGAAGACTTGGAAACGGGTCAGAAGTATGAGGGCGATCTTGCAGACGTCATTGGTCTTTCCAGCAAGGATGATGTATTGGCTGCTGAGGAACGAAAGCTGAAAAAGTTGGCTCAACGTGCTAAATTTGATGCTGAATATCCTTTTCTCACAATTTTCTGTTCTGTTCTATTTTGATGTCTAGTTTCATTTCTGAAGTTGGGCATTTTTTGGTTGGGGGGGGGGGGGGAGATAGTGTTTCAATAGCAAAATAGTTGGATTCCGTGCTCTCACAAAGCGAATTATTTAATAGTGCCGAACACATGAGTACATTTTCAGCAACATGAATTTATGGCTCTTGTGGACAAGGGCCATGTCTAGGGGAGCATTTCTGATTTCAGAATATCAATATTTCAGGATAATAGATCTATTGAGCTACTTTTTGTGAACTTTTGTGTCCTTAATTCCACCTCACATTCAATGGTTCAAAGTTTCCTGAGGAAGATGATGAGGACAAGAACGACAGCAAGACTAATCATGGTCAAAGTAGTGGAGGTGGATACTATGACAAGGTAAATAAATGTCTCCAGTGGTTGTTTATATGAACTGTCATGAAACTGGTACTTACACTCTCTATTCATGTAGTTGAAGGAGGAGATTGAATTGCAGAAGCAGAGGAACGCTACTGAACTAAATGGTCTTGATGAAGATGCTCGTGATGACATAGCTGGTTTTAGTCCTGGAACTTATCTTAGAATTGAAGTTCATCATGTGCCCTATGAAATGGTTGATAACTTTGATCCTTGTCATCCTATTCTTGTTGGTGGACTTGCGACGGAGGAGAAGAATGCTGGATATATGCAGGTAGGGGAATATAATGAAAATGGCCCCTTTCCTGCCATCCATTATAATTGTTTCTCTTAAATGTATTGTGGCTTCAACTTTTATGTTTGAAGGTACGGTTAAAACGGCATAGATGGCACAAGAAAGTATTGAAGACTAGAGACCCTATAATCTTGTCTGTTGGATGGAGACGGTACCAAACTGTACCTGTATATGCCATTGAGGACCGTAATGGGCGTCTTCGCATGCTGAAATACACTCCAGAACATATGCATTGTCTAGCACTGTTTTGGGGCCCACTTGCTCCTCCTCATACTGGGGTTGTTGCTATCCAGAACTTGTCAAATAATCAGGTAACTTTTGTAATTGTTTTTGCTTATTCTATGAGTGTCACCCTAGTACTGTTTAAGAAAAATTGTCTATTTCTTTTGCACATTTACAAACCAAATATAATATTTAGTCAGAATCAGATAAATTTCACATGTTTTTGCTTTCATGCATCACAAGCACTGCTAATAGGAATCAATAATAAGGGATTCTGTCTCCAGTGAAGTATTGTGGGAGCATGACTTCGGTGTGCTTCACAAATAAGTATGGGAAAATGCCCGGAAATCGGTTTTCCATTTATTAGAGTTGTTAGGAATCATCTCGTTCCTCGAAGATTTTCCTTCTACTTTACACATTGCCTAAATTTGTTTGTGTTGAGTTTGAGTGCATTTTGTAGTTTTGATTCTTAATGTTTCCCAAACATATTCTGGTATCAATGGGAACTGGGTAGTGTTTTGATTTTTTTATATGCTATCACTTGCCGTTGCTATTATATGCTTTTTCCTCATTTGGAGCACATAGGAATGACATGTTTGTATCTCCATGACTACATGGAAATAAAAATTAACCTCCTCACGTCTAATGCTTATTCAAGTAGTATAAATTGATTTTTTTACTTCCGTCGTAAGAGGATAAACAAATATGTTGATATTTAAGTCAGATCAAATTTTCAATATGTACTGATAATTGTTTTGTGGTTCCTTTTCTTCAGGCATCGTTTAGGATTACTGCCACTGCTACAATCACAGAGTTCAACCATGCTGCAAAGATAGTGAAGAAGCTCAAGCTAGTCGGTACTCCGTGCAAAATCTTCAAGAAGACTGCTTTCATTCAGGACATGTTCACTTCAGATCTCGAAATAGCTAGGTTTGAAGGTGCTGCTATTCGAACTGTTAGTGGGATCCGTGGGCAAGTGAAGAAGGTATTTTTTTCTCCATATCAATTCCCCAAGTCAGTTTTTCTTTTTGTGTTGCTGTAATCAAGATGATTCTGCTGAGGTTTCTACTATGGTCCTGCTATTTCGTGCGGTATAATTGAATATAATAGGAAAGGGTCTCCTGTTTAATGTCGTCGTTCTAAACGGTTTTAGGTCAACGAGCATCTTGTTTGCTGTTTATTGCTTTATTCTTCTTTTCCGGGAATTGGGATTTCCTTTTATGTTTCATGCTTTGTTTACCTTATTCATTAAGTTGTTTTCTATTGGATGCGAATATTGATTTAGGCTGCTAAAGAAGAGCTTGCTAACAAGTCCAAGAAGAAGGGTGGAGTTGCGAAGGGCGGCATTGTTAGATGCACGTTTGAGGATAAAATAAAAATGGGCGACATTGTTTTCTTGCGTGCTTGGATTCAGGTAGAAGTTCCTAAGTTTTACAACCCTCTGACGACAGCCTTGCAGCCACGCAATAAGACCTGGCAGGGAATGAAAACAGTTGCTGAGTTACGGAGGGAAAATAATCTTCAAGTGCCAGTTAACAAGGATTCACTTTACAAGGTGAGTACATCAGCTCGTTCATTCCTCGTAAAAGGATAGTATATAGTTGATACATAGAACTTGAATTTCACTTGCATGTCTATGTTATTATCTCACCCACCTTGTTTTTCTTTGTTATTAAAGCCTATTGAAAGGAAGCCGAGGAAGTTCAATCCATTGGTTATCCCCAGGTCATTACAGGAAGCTCTACCATTCGCATCAAAACCCAAAGATCTAGCTGCTCGAAAACGGCCATCGCTTGAGAGTCGGAGAGCTGTGGTCATGGAGCCTCGTGAAAGAAAAGTGCATGCTCTTGTCCAACACCTTCAACTCATTAACACTGACAAGGTATTATATAAAATTTTATTGTTGTGTTCTCGGGTCAATAGACTCTTATAGTCTTATAATGCTCGTGTTAATAGTTAGGTGCAATACTAATGAATTTTTCTCGGGCTGTCCTCTCGGAGATGGGTACTTTTTCTGTTGCATCGTGTATATTCGAAAAAAAATCAGCTGAAAGAACTATTGGTCATTCAGAGCTAAAAATCATATGTCTTGACTCTAGTCATTTAGGGACTTTGTTGTTCAATATTGGTATATTGTTATTAATTCGAGATTGGGGATAAACCTTTCTGTAGATGAAAAAACGGAAACTAAAGGAAGATGCAAAGAGGAAGGTATTAGCAGTGGAGAAGGCAAAGGAAGAGCTAATCTCGAAAAAGAGACAACGGGAGGAAAGGCGGGAGAGGTACCGAGTAGAGGACAAAATGAAGAAGAAAATGCGCAGGAATAAAGATTGATGATCATTGAGAACCAGATTTTTGCTGATTCATGGTAAAATCGTCTCTCAATCTGCATCGTGTCTATGATTTGCCAGTGTGTGATATGCAGCCAGATACAAGCAATCGACGATGAAGCTTATTCCCCGTCGTCTCACTGGCGGACCTCGACCCCTGTTATTTTGAGGTCATATCTAGTATTCAGAGTTTGCCTCATTTTTTGTAAAAGCAAAAGAAATTTAGAAGTTATTAGTTATTACGGTCTGATATTTTTTAGGTATGTGATAGAATGGTCCAAATTTTGAATTTCTTTGAATTATTACTCCGCAAAAAGAGCCTGCTTGAACAGCTTGCTTCTTCAAGAGCTTTTCTTCTACACTACTTAATGTAGTGTTTGTAACTTATGGACTTTAGTTAATATACTACTACTACTTTATAATGTGCATTTCTTAGGCTTTGGTTATTTTCTTCATTGCTGTTTTGACTTTTGCTATCACTTTTTTTTTTGGTCAAAGTATTGTCCTAGCATTTCCTAAAAATATTACTCGTTCTGCTTTTCTTAAATGGATGTCTCACTCGATTTGTCAGATACTAAATAAGAAAAGAATTTACTCTTCAAAATCCTTCAAAAGTGGTGGGATTTTTCTTTATTCTTAATCTCCGTGCTCGACAGTAAGAGGACAAAATTAGCGGGACGGGGCGAGTACATTAACTTTCATTAATTTCAAATACTTCTTTTTTCGAGTGAATAAAATAAAGTTCTAAATTATTGATGTTGTGTCAAAAATGTCTGAACTGACACTTTTTGTCAAATACAGTTCCGATTTATTAAACTAAAAAGTAAAGGAAAATAAAAAAGAAAACCAAAAACTTGGGTGATGTGGAACATCCATGCAAAAGGTCAATGTTTGTTTAGATTATATTCTCACATAGCTACGACTGATATTAATTTTTTTTTTTTTTGAAAAGACCTTTACTGATATTATTAAGTTCAAAACAATTTTCATTTTTGAACAAGGTAAATAAATCCAGGGTTTAAGTAATTGTCTCATTAATAATCCATATGTGTGATGTGTGCTTCAGTTATACATAAATAATATACTAATTAGCGATAGATTACATATGATGAAAAATATACACGCGGTAAAGAAATGATAGTAATGTCTACCATTCTCTCTCAAGAGTCGGTTTTCTTCAAACAATGAATATAAAGCTTTTCTTATAAAATCACTATTCTAGTTTCTAAATAATGAAACCTTAATTTATACTATACAAATTCGGATTGCATGAGGTCAGACCTACAGGCTACAGTCGGAAAGCTCTGATCAAAATCATCGACCTCCGATTATCCCGACAGAAGGCGAATCATCGACCTCCGATTATCCCGACAGAAGGCAGGACCGAGCTGAAAAGCTCCGATTATCTCACCAGAAGGCATCGGCTTCCTCCCTGTGCGAACGAGTTAATCGCGTCTCCATCCAGTCGATGATATCCTGAGCAATCTCTTCGCGTTCGGGCTCAAAGAGAAGGTCGTGGAGAAAACCTTCGTAAAGTTTTATGTTCTTGAACTTGGATGGCGCCTCGTTGTACAGATCCTGGGAAGCCAGTGGATCGGTGACCCTATCCGCAGTTCCATGAAGGACGAAGAACGGGACTGTGACGGAACGGAAGTTGCGCATCAAGTACGAGGAAATGCGCAGAATCTCGTGTCCGGTACGGACTCTAATCGGGCCTGTGTAGACCAATGGATCCGAGTATTTCGCCAAGAGAGCTGCAGGATCTCTGGAAACTGGGATTCCCCTTTTGTTAGCACCTTTGAATTGAAATCTCGGAGCTACCAACGAGAATATTGGTGCGACAGCCTACAAGATGTGATCGCACGGTTAAGTTTCATCGTGCTAACGAAAAAAATTGGATAGTAAAAACTAATCAAGAATGAAAAATATCAGGAGCGATTAACGTACACCAACAATGGGATGGGCTGGCTTGACACGCAATGCAGGTGAAGTCAGTATGATTCCTTCGAGCATTTCTTCTATGCGGGGATACGATGCAGCCTATACATAAAAACCAGATTTCGGACATAATGAGGAGGATAGCTAATGTGTAATAAGCAAAGATGTAATTAAGTAAAAGAGGCGAAATGGGTCTCAGAATTCTTGCAAATGCCGTATGTAAGTACCTTCAGGACGACTGCCCCTCCAGTCGAATGACCAAACAGGAAGCAGGGTACACCTGGGTTCTCTGCTTTGATTTTTTCCAGGAATGCCGCCTATTTAATGAATAAAAGCTATCGTTAACTAAATTACAAATTCCCAGTTCAAAAGGATATAAGACAGGCCAAGTGGCTAGATGAACACACATAGTAACGGGTGGACTTACAGTATCAGCAACAACGTGATCCAGTGAAGGCACATATCCATGTAATCCATCGCTTCCACCATGACCTACCAAAGGAGAGTCACAGTCAATTTAATAACATCGGTTATGGCAGAATCACTAGCATTTCCAAGTCCATGAACTGAAACTAACTTGCTAGACACTATATTAGCCCATTTAACCGACAAAGGGGTTTGCAGAATTTAAAATTTAACATGTACGAACCAATTTATTTTATATAAAAATATATCATAAGTGAAAATAGAACACCTGATTTGTAATAAAAAAAAAGTTTTTTTTTTGTTAGTAATGAACAAAAGGTGTAATCATTATTATTAGACAAGTCATCATCAATAAGGAAATCAAAGTGAAAAATTTTGTGAGATAAATATGTAACTCATGAGCACCAAATGTCTGAACAATTCAAAATCTAGAAGATGGTTGAAAGCAAAAGCTTTTACCTATCCAGTCCATAGCATAGACCCCGAACTCGCAGGAGACTAGTTGCTTAGCAAAATTAGTGTAGCGCCCGCTGCAAGGAAAACACTAGTATAGTTAGAATGTACCAGCCATAGCTAGCAACAGCTCTTTTTTTTTATATAGAAGGATATGAAACGAAATTAAGATCCAAGTAAATGTCGCACCTGTGCTCGTTAAGTCCATGTATGATGATAAGAATACCCCTGAAATATAAGACACTTAAGACTTAATGAGAAAGCACATGAAGACATGAGGTGTATAAAACATAAAAAGTCGGACTAAAACAAATTTAAGCAGATCATAAACTCTGTTGAGCTTAATTTGTAGATATCTTTAGTCTGGTATTAATACTAATTACTAAAAGGCTCATGTTAAACAAATATTAACCACATATAGCTTCTTCGCAAGCCTATTATAGTCAGCAGGTATATATTTAGTAGAGGAATGCATCTTGAAGTTTAAAATGCAGAACCGGAACTTGTAATTGGCCTAAAGTATGCTGTGAACTTGTAATTGGCATCTTCCTTGGAAATGTTTCACTACTATATATCTCGAAAAATATATGCATAATAGCTCAAAGTATATTGATATCTAGAGAGAGAGATAGAGGAGGGGAGACATTTGAACACAAAACACACACAAAAGATATGAACTTTTACTACTTATCAACTAAACCAGCCTGTTTGCGGATCAAGTTCACAAACGAACGCAAGAACACATGGTGATTTTATATATGAACTCAAAAAGCCAGACTGCAAATTCTAATATGTAAACTAATCTTGTTCAAAACTACATTTTCATCAAAAGCAGAACTAAGGTAATGCAGAAACTAAAGTTCACCAGGTCCAATTTTAAGTCTCCATCAGATTAAACACACAACCAAGTAAAACTGCTAAATTCTTCACAATTCCAGTTTTATAAGAACTTCCATAATGTTACGGTCTAATCATAGATTGAGTTTATTCGAATAGAAATTACCAAATTAACTAACTAAATCTTCTCGCTAGTCACACTACAATCGTGTCAAATATTTAAAAAAAAAACAAATTCAGCTGCATACGACTGGAAAAAGCGAGAATAAAGCAATCCAATCATCTCCAAAATGTTTCCACGCAACAACCAAAACACGCCTAAAACGACGAAAATCATACCTCAATTCACCGGAAACCGGCAGCCACGACCTACAGAAAAGCGCATTCCGCCTCACTCCGAAGAACAACGACGTCGTCCACCTGCACCAGCTGCTATCCTCCGTCGCCATCTCAATCGCCTCCGCCAAAGCCCTGCGCCTCATCGTGTCCTCCTCATCTCTCCGGATGCCGAATTTCCGCCGCCTAATCGAAGACGTCGCCGTTCGCGGCGAGGACGGCGGCGAGGCGGTGGCGGACAGTCGGTGACGGCGAGGAAGGACGAGCAGGATCCACACGAAGAACGAATAAACCAATAGCAGCGATCTGCGGAGAGACTCGTAGGAGAGGATCGACTGCCGGAGGTTTCTGAAGACCGGAATTATGCGGCCGCTCGCGCCGGATGTTAGCTCCTCCACCGGCACCGCCGCCGCCGCGTCCATTTCTGACCTCCGCCTTTCGCGGCGAAATGAGTGCAATGATCGTCTATGTATGAAATGGTGTAGAGAGAGAGAGAGAGAGAGAGAGAAATGGAGCGGAGGTCTACAGAGAGGAATTGATGGTAGAATTTTGACGCGTAAACAGGGATTCTATATAGACGAAATTGATGGTGCGGACGCTGTCTCCGGTTCCGGTTTTACAGTGATTTCAAGTTCGAATATCCGATTTCCTTTATTTGACTCTAAGTGAGAATCTTCGTGTCGGGCGAAATAAGTAAAAGGAGGATTTTATTTCCATATTTTGATAGAAATATTACTGCATATTTTATATCTTTATAAAGAAAAGAATATGTTATGTTACCTCCTTTGTAAATTCACCGATTTTTCACTACATTTTGTTGTGAAAAATAAAGTTAAAATTACGAACCTCAGTTGAAATAGTTATTAATTTCCATCGTATAAAGTACAATAAACATTTTCGCTTATTCAAATTCTTATTTAGTTGAAATTGTTCCAACAAACTGCATAAATCTTTCTCTATTTTTTTTTTCATTTATAATCATAACATTAAATTTAAAGACCTGTCATGTAAACTTGAATTTGAGACTTTCGCATGCTAGGCCAATACTTCCACAAACTTTCATCAATTTTGTCTTTATTTTGATGATTGTAGTAATTCTAGATTTAAAGACGGCAACGCAGTGAACTTGAACCAGAGATTTGTACCCAGATAATAACATAATATAATTTTCATCAATTTTACTATGTAGTGAAATAAACGTATAACTCTTTGTACTAAGAATAATTTACTCTTTCATCCACGAAAAATTATTACAATTTTTTTCCTCACGTGCACAAAAAATTCACATCTATTTATAATAATAAACCCCACACAAACTCACTTACCTCACCACTCACAAACGCATTTCAAAACTACAACAAAAAAAATTTCACTCACACCACAATCCATCAACATATTATTAAAACTCGTGCAATCCATATCATGACACATTTTTTATGAACGGAAATAATAGTATTATTATACTCTATTTGATCTATTGATAATGTCCCTATTCTTTTTCCAATCGTTTAATTGATAATGTCCTCTTATTATTTATAAAAATATTTAACCCTTCAAAATAGATAGTCCTATCATTTTCTCTATTTTTACTTTAGCTTCTTAATAACGGTGCCCATAAAGTAGGGGATATATCACTAGGTCGGGGTGAGTAATAATTTTCTAAAACTCAGCTGTCAACGGAAAAGTTCAGAAGTTTTTGCGGGACTAATTGGAAGAAACTGCAGGGGAGCTAACAGCGGAGAGAAGCAGCTAACAGAAATGGGAGAGGAAAAAGATTTGGTCTTAGCGGAATTAACTGCTAACGATTGTGGGCTTATTCAAAGATATGCATTGTCCGAAATGGAGGAGGGATTTCCTGTTGTTAGGTCTACAGTAACACCATGCACCGTCTGACGTGTCTCAATAATTTCGTTAATTTAATGTGGGCCCACGGTTGTGAGGCTGGGTTTGGGCGAAATCAATTAACGCCTTTTAGTTGTGGAGTAAATCATTATTAATTGGTACAAAAAGATAGGTTACCGAATTTTTGTTCTTCGCTTTTTCGCCCACTAATATTTGATTTATTTATTTTATTGGTGTGGATTATATTCTTTTTGGGTAAAAGTATGTATTTTATTTTTAATTAGAATTTAATAGGTTTAATTCTTGTTGTTTCGAAGTAGCTACTGAAAGAGATTGCGTCTACGAATTTATTAAGATTTTCCTTGAATTTATTGCGGAAATTTATGCTTAATTTGGAGCATATTGTGATTTTAATATTTACCTAAAAGAAAACCTCATAAAATTTTAATAATTTGAAAAGCATAAGAATTGATATATCTTGTACTTTTCATAATGGTCTAAGATTATGACTGTGCTTTTGATCAAGAGTCTTAAGTTCGAATGGTTTAAATTATTGTACCCAATTTTTGAAATAGTAGCTAGGGGTTACCTCACACTATACTTATGATCTCCTTGCGGGTTGTCGAGATTTAAGAGTTTTGATACGTTACAAACTTCTTAAAACAACTTATAAGATATTTTGAGCTTATAAGTGGCTCTCTAAAGATAAGCAACCTTCAACAACTTATAAACTTCATTAAAATAAAGTTGGTATACCGCCTTATTTCTCTTCCATTTTATATAAGTTTTTTTAAAATAAGCTTAATCAAACACCCTCTTAGTGATGGGATGCTATTCTTTTTTCTAACGAGGGTCGAGATAATAAAGTTGCAATTGTTATCCAAAGTATGCATGGGGTAAATCTGACTCATGTGCAGTGACTAGTAAACTACAGAAAAAGAGTTAAAATCGCCCTAAAAAATAATGGTGTGACATGCTCCACCAATAAGATATTTCTGAAATTCGAATTTTGAATACAAACCTTCTCACTTCATCAATATATCATCTCCGGGAGTCTATAAGGTAGTTTTTCTATTACTTTAACAATGTTTGATTGTTATTCATAAAAATGAGGAGAGAGAATTGAAAAGAAATAAATCCAATTAATAAGCTATTTTACTATTAGTTAGTGCTATTTAGACATACTGTGATCGGTTACACAAGTTAAAAATAATACTCCCTCCGTCCCATCAAAGATGAGCCCTTTGGTTTGGGCACGAAAACTAAGAAGACATAGTAGTGAGTGTATTTAGTGGAGTATTTTATTGATAAAGAATGTAAAAGTAGTATGAATAAATAATAAAGAATGTAAAAGCAATGTGAATGCAAATGTAAAAGTAATGTGAATGTAATTAATTATTTCCTAAAATAAAAATGGCTCATCTTTCGTAGGACAGAGGAAGTAATATAGGTTTTGAAAATGAAAATATATCCTAATAGGGGAAACACAAACTCTAGGGGAAATGTGATTATTTCCATTTTTACAGTCAACTTTCATTTTTCTTACGCGTGTGGCTGACCACCGAATAACTTTATTGTTTACTATTAACATTGTTTTTAAGAGAATCCCTATTATTATTAGGAAAATGAGAAATTAGTGATTTCTCTTAAATATATATTCAATCAATAATCAATTTAATTCTCATTTATAATCTTGGCTCCAATTACATCAACCCTACAATTATAGCTCAACAAGCATGTGATGTGATACTCTATTTATAGTAAATATTTGTAATAGGTGTCAAGATAAGATAGTAGACATAAATCGCTGTTGAAATTAATTCATCGCAAGAGTTAAACAAAATATTCCAAAATTGGCCATACTTTGTGGATATGCATGAGATTGTAGTTCGTAAAAATCGATGATTCTATTCATGAATTTAATCGATATCTGCATGTCGTGGTACTTTGCTTGTGGTCCACTAAATTCCTTAGGATTTAGAGAACTAAAATTATTGAACTAAAACTACGTTAGCTCTACTACTTCCATCTATCTCATGATACTTAAAAATTATTATAGTAATGTTTATAAAATATAATTTCTATAGACAATAAAGTATTGTTCGTTTGTTTCAAAGGATTATGCGCCAAAAAAATAATATTACACGATAAAATCGAGGTTTGTATACCGACTAAGAAATTAGTTTATGTCATCTATAAGAATAGGATTAATTGTTTTACCGAATAGGAATCCAATAATTCTATTCGAACACAATGTGGCAGGTCATATGTGTACAAAAAAAGGAAAATTTACCATAAAAATAAAAATAGTCACATTTTCTCCTAGGGCTTACAATTCTCCAATTAGGATTTTAAACGTAACATTTTTTTTTTAACTTGTGTGGCTCACCACAATGTGTCCAAATAGCACTTCATGATAATTTTTATGTAGGTTTTAATTTGTTTGCAAATCGACTTATTTTGACATGAGATATCATTTAAATCATATTTTTTTTTGCTTAAATTAAAAAAGTCACTTATGACTTCATCTTTTTGTGTGTGATAATTTGACACACTTATTTTTTCCGACTATTGAAAATCGACTTGATAGACTACATAAAAAGTCCCACATCATTAAAAAAGCGAGGTAGGAAAGTGCATAAATTCAACACGAAATAATTGGGTGCACAAATCTACTTCAACTATAAATAAAAGTGTGATATCCACACATATGTATAGATATCCGTAGATAAAGGACATGAATTAAATTCATAAAATAAATTAAATAAGCAAAATATGGGGGACATATATAATTAGTCCCCACCACAGTGTCTGTCCCTTTTTTTTTTTTCCTTTTGTAGTTGATGGTTACATAATTTAATAGTACAAAAATTCCTTTAATTTGTGCATTTCTACTTTGTTTGCTACTTCAATGCTTTCACGTCTGAAACTCCTTGATGAGTAGTAGAATTTATGGCTGAGAAACTAACCCAACTTTTAATTAAATTTGACTTTAGTGATCTACTAAGATTATTGCTAGTAGTGTAGTCGAGAAATTTAAATGAGATTTCAAATCCAATTTTGTGATAATAATTGATGAGAAAATCCCCAAAAGTAGCACTTCTAAGATAGTTTTTTTAAAATCTAGCACTCTTTATAAAAATTTGAAAATATAGCACTTCTTCTTTTTTTTACCCTCCTATACAATTTGTAATTTCTATCATATCCTCACCTTTTCATTTTCAGCTCATTCTCTCTCTAATATTCACGCTTTGGATCTCTCTCTAAAGAATACTTTCTTTTCTTCTTCTTCTTCTTCAAAATCTTCCTCCGCCGCCACCTCCGCTGCCGCCTACCTCCCCAACAACTTCACCATCCGACGCCTCTCTCTCTCTAAAACCCATAGCTTTCCCGCCGCCGCCACCTCCTCGCCGCCTCGCTACCGCTGCCGCCGCCACCGTCGCCACCGGCCCACCTCCGACGGTGTCTCCTCCTCCTCCTCCTCCTCCTCCACTCACTCTCTCTCTCTCTCCGCCAACCTTCCTCTGCAAATCTGGTGAGGCAAGGCGAGGCAACAGACGGCGTGTGAGGCGACGCCACCTCCCGACAGCAACAACAGCAGCAGTGGCGGTGAGGCAAGGCGGTGATGGCGCCGACTCAGATGGCGTGTCGCCAGATTTACAGCGCCTCGTGCTTGTAATTCTTATAAGGAGTGCTAGATTTTAAAAAAATTATCTAAGAAGTGCTACTTATAAAATCTTCTCATAATTTATTAGGTTGAGTTCTTTCATGTCCCCTTGGGGATGACCTAATAGTAAAAAGTGAGCGTCTAAGACTGAATAAATTTTAGGCTCGAACCCCATGAAGCGTCTCTATAGGTCGAACATGCCATATATGTACTTGAAAAATGTGGTTTACCTATCTGTGTGGTTTAAAGTGATTTACTTGCCTGTGTAGTTTACAGTTGCATACTACTGTATAAGGGACGGAGGTTTATCCAGTGCGCACTAAAAGTAATGGTTACGGATTCCCTCGACATATTAAAAAAAAAAAAAAACTAAATCGGTGCAATTTTTTTCCTTCCAATAGAACATCTCAAATTTGAATTCTCACCATTTTAAAAGTTCGGCATGTTATTTTCTCAAAAAAAAAGGTTCGGCTCAATTGTTCCGGCTCCATTTCGCTTGTTTTCCTCGTGTAGATGTCGTAGGCCTGTTTAAAATCGTGAGTAGCCACAATTTGGCCCATACGTTGCTCGATGCCGTCGATTTTTTGCGCGGCCGACACTTTTGGATTGACTTTTCCCTTTCCCTTCTTCGCCGCCTTTATGCCGGTCGGGCGGGTCAGCATCGACGAGGCCTCGTTTGCAGATGTGGAGTTGCTGGAATGACTTGTGTAGCCACCATCTGCACTAGTCTTGGAGCGCTTCGATTGGGTCTTGGCATCCAGATTGCAGAAAGTGGGAATATCCTTCACGACCTCCACACCTTCCGATGGATGAAATGTTTCCCACGGGTTGTATGATAAGCATCGGCGGCTAGCTTGTAGAGGTCGAGGTCGCTCCGCCTACTAGCATTTTCTCTCTCAAAGTTGATGTATTCCGCATTGAATTTAGTAATTTCGGTCTTGGCGCGTTCCATGCTGACCGAATGGCTTCTACACCACGAGGTTATTGAGGAGCTATGAACTCGTTGAATTTCTCGGCAATTCTCTTCCAAATTTATCGAGCTTTTGATAGTTTGAATTTACCGCATCAAGCCCGATATCAACATATCACTTGGCACTCCACTCAACTTCATCCGGCGTGTAGTTGCCGCTTCGAACTTCGTGGTTCATTGCCGAGGCCTTTCCCTTGCCCTTGGCCGGTGCCTTTCCCTTTCTGCGACGTGGTTCCGGCTCCGGCTCCTCCTCGGCCTCCTCATTTTCCTCGCCCCTTTTCTTCATCCTCAGGGACATCGTCGTCGTCGTCATTGAGGTTGATTCCTCTAAACTGGCGATATGCAGACGGCGGTGTCTGGAAAGATTGGTAGCCACCAGGCGGCGACGAGAATTGCTGGAATGGACTCGACGGCGGCGGCGAAGCACTGAAGTGGCTGAAGCCCGTTGGTTGCGAGTACTGCCCAATCCATAAGGCGAGGAGTACGGCCGAAATCCAGTACCTTGCTGAGATGAAAACGACGGACTGTTACCGGTGAATAATTGTCCGTGAGGGAATTGGATTGGGCGATTGGGAAGAGGGACGCGGGTTTTGTGGAAAATTTTGGGAGTACCAATCGTTGAATTCATCATCTCCTATTTTTTAAGAACAAGTAAAATTATAAGAGAATTTATTTGGAATGTAGAAATGAGAATGAAGAAATAGGGACGGTGTGAATGTTTGAGGGATGAATGAGATATATTTATAGGTAAAAAAAAAATAGCCGTTTGTATATTATTACCGTTACTGCATTTTTTTTTTGTTTCAGATTTAAAAAAAAAAATTTATAGAAAATGGGAGGAGGCGACGCGTGTCCCTCCCTCCCCTCGTTGAAAGCCACTCGCCGCCGGCCTTCACAGCGGCAGGGCGCCAGTCGCGGCGCCCGGCCGCGGCTGCTCCAACGCCGATCGCCCTCGTCGCGGGCGGCGCCTCCTCCTTCGCCCGGCCTTCGCCCTTGCCGCTGTGAGTGCCCTAATATGCATTTGAAAGATATGATTTAATTTATAAAGTATTTCCAAATACTCAAATTAATGTAACATTCTAAAAATCGGAAAGATTTTTTTTCTCTTACAATAATTGAATAAAATTCGAGCATTGAGTTTTCAAATATAAAAGTATAACATCTAACTAACAAGAAATAGAAACTTTTTTCCGTTTAAAAATTTCGTTTTCTCGAAACCTGGAGGAGGTTGTGGGCTGGGCTATTTCAGTTACATTTATTTTCCATGGCCCATATTAAATTTTCATCAAAGAAATATTAATTTATGGGCTGTATTTACCTTTTAAATTAAGCTTATGTAATTCAGAAATAAGATTTACGACAAAAAAAATAAATGAGGGGATAAAAGTCAGAAAACAGGGGACAAAACAAGGGGCAAAAAGAAAGGATCGATTAAAAAAAAAAAAAAAAACGAAAATGCACAAATTTAATCAAACAGAAGGTTTGCTCAAAAAAAAAGAGTTTCAAATTTAAGATTTTATTATTATTACTCCCTCCGTCCAGATAAGTGTGGTCCAACCAAAAATAGACGTGACCCTTTATCCTAAAATATCTCTTTATTTACCGAATAACATTGAGTTGGTTGATTCTCCACCATATGATTCTCCACCATACGTAACAAGTAATTGTGGGTCTTATTATCCACTCACAATATTTTTTCCTTCCCCACTCTCACTCTCAGTTCCTTAATACTTGTGTCATTCCCTCTGGACCATATTTATCGTGGACGGAGGAGTATTATTTTTTGAGTTATTATTATTATTATTATTATTATTATTATTATTATTATTATTATTATTACTACTACTACCCACCTTAAACCAATCTTAAATTTTTAACCACATGAAAAAAAATGTAATTTTTGAAAATCAATATATACGTGTGAGCTTCAGCTATGAATGCTCAAAGCGAAATCACAATAGATTTTATATTCTATTTCAGCCTTATTTTTTTTTACTTGTTAGTAGCACTATGTGAAATTATACAAATATTCTATTTCTATTTCAGCCTTATTCTTTTTTACTTGTTAGTAGAACTATGTGAAATTAATCCTCTCTAAAAAAAAGAACTATGTGAAATTATACATTTCATTTTCACGGACATACAAAAAATACGATCTCATATAGGGAAAAGGCAAATACTCATACGCAACCTGCCGCACCCCATGCGACTGCGCGTGGGCAGCGTGAGGTGCACGCATCAGTTATTTTTATTTATTTTTTTTTTTTAAAATTTTTGATTTTTTCGAGATTTTTTTTAATTCCTGTTTTCTTTCTTAACCTTTTTTCTGAATTTTTTTTAATTTTCAGCTTTTATTTCAATTTTTTTTTAATTCTACTTGTTTTTTCACCTTTTTTTTGTTTGCCTCTTCATTTTTTTGTTTGCCGCTTCTTCTTTGGTCAAGATTTGAGCGAGGGGAGCCGAAGACCTCGGAGCGAGCTGAAAAAGTCCAAATTGTTGCCCGCCGATTATCTTTATATTAGTAATCAGAGCGAAGGCGGAGGCGAAAAAAAAAATTAAATTAAAAAAAGACTGGGTCAACGGGTCAATCAGGGCTGACCGGATCAACCCGAACCGGATCCGGTTGTAGGGGAGAGCCGGAGAGTGTCTCTAGGGAAAATATTCCCTATTTTCTAAAATGTGTCAACATTTGTCGAATTACCCCAAATGTACCAGAATTTAAGGTTCTTTTTTTTTTTTACCCAACATTTTGATATTGTAATTAAAATGTACCACGTTCAATTTTTCAAGATAAAAAAAACCGATGCGGGGAGCCGAAAATCAATTTGGTTTTATCTACTTACGATGCATATTCACATCAAATTTCGGACGCCAAATTTTCGATCTTAGACGAACTCATAACATTTTTTAATTATCTAATTGTCAGGTAAAAATAAAACTCTTTTAGACATTTCGATATTTTTCAAAATTTTGTGTAGCATTAATTGCATGCATGCAAATAACTTTTTGCCTACCTTTTGAAGCACTAAGTAATTGTTTGTAACTTTTAATTAATTCTTGGTTCATATCAAATTATCAATGCATTCAACTTTCTTTAAAAGTATGTTCATTTCAAATTTTTATTGTTAGACTTGTATTCAGTGGCAAGCATCCACAAAGGTTGAGACATTTAGGTGTCTCAATTCATAGTGGTCTCCAGATCGAGACATTTACTTATAAGGAAGTCGTCTCTATGGTGTCTCAATAGAATTAATTTTTGAAACAGGATCGAGTCGTCTTAATGGTGGGTCAATAGGATCGAGCCGTCTTGAATGGGCGAGACACGGCTTGTTCTCTCTGTCTCGACAAGGGGGTGTCTCGACATCGAGCCGCCGATCGAGACACCCCTTGTGGGTGTTCTAATATGTAAAAATAATTAATTTTTTTTGGCGACATGAAACTATATATACATATCTGTGTGCTATTCGAGCATGGGCGGTTTTGGTTTAATCTCAATTCTGGTTGAAGTTGCCATACTCTTCTAAATGAGTCAAAATATGTGTAACCGACATAAAAACCAATTTCATAATAATTCATTCAAACTTTTTTTTATAATAAATTAAATCACTAGAGCTTATAAGCAGGGGCGTAGCTAGGGTGTGGGCAGGGGGTCATGACCCCTGGCATTTAGGAAAAAATAGTGATATATATGTAATTTATTCTTTAATTTATAAATTATGTTCACCATGTATTCGATAAAATTCTGAAATCAGTTATCATTTTTTAAAACTTTAGATTTTGAATTTTATTCGTTTGGGATAGTTTAGTTGAAAAGTGAAAGATTGAATCTCATGGCTTTCATGTTGCTAAATCTTATTCTTTTTCTACTTCTATTGATATATTCCAAATGCCTAGAATTCTTTCAAAGTAGATATCATTAACCCCTCAAATATTCATTTGCCAAAACCATGAAACCTAAATGTTGCTTGTTCATTCTTGATGGCTTCAATAATTCAAGTTTATACTCGAGTTTTCATATGCTTATGGAGAAGAAATTAACTCATAAATCCAAACTCACTTTTTTCACGAAGATTTAAAAAATGGCACATATTGTTGGACTTCTGAAAATTGGGCCCCCTTGAACCGAAACCCTGGCTACGCCACTGCTTATAAGAAGAGCTTAGCTCTATTATCTCGTCGTGTGTACCTTGAATTAACATATAAAATTATCAAATATTTTATATTTTTATTACTTTACTTTGTAATGAGCATATTAATCTCTAATTAACTATAATTTTATGATATAAAAAATATTCTAAAATTGAAATCTACAATTAAAAAACTTGTTTAATCTCGATTAAACTTTTAAGTAAATTCCTTGAAGTGTTTATTATATAGTTCAAACTCAACTGGATAATAAACGAGTCAAATTAATTTGAATTTAACAATACTCAATATGATCTGTCTCGATTACTCCAGTCGGTCCTCGAAATTCACATACATATACGCTATAAACCATAGGTATTCGAGGCTTTGAGCGATTAAAAAAGCCAAGTTACTGGTTTTGGCTAAACATCAAGAGTCATGTGAGTTGATTTGATGCTAAAGCAAACTTTATTTTTCTTTGCAAGTTATACCATAAGTTTTGTTTGTTTTACTTTCTCGTGATGGCTCTTTCTCCTTTTGGTCTCATTATATACTATGTGGAAATCCCAAATAACAAAATTAGGGAAAAAGTACCCCTAAAAAATTAATAAAAACAAGAAAACGACAGATAAATTTTGATGTAATGAATTTGATGATATGATCATGTGTTCATCAACAAAAGAAAACAAAGCATGGCTACAATACAATGTCCGTGAAAACAGCATAAAATCACGGAGTGCAAAAATTATTTATAACTACTATAAAGCAATTAATAGAAAATAATTTAATTTAGTAATTAAATACCACTATTATTGTGGTGATTGAGAGTCTACTGTTTCTGACCCACAAGAATTTTTGTTTACACATATATATTAAGTGTGTTTACATTTAATTTTTAGGGTATCAAGATTTTCTTGAATAATAGTACTAACTTATTAAATGGACATATTTATTAAACAATACTAACTTATAATTAATTTTGTGTTTGTAATTACAATATGTACTTGTAACGATAAATCGAATATATATATATGTATATATAAAAGTGGAAAAATTCAGTTAGATTAATTACTTCTTTCACTACTATAGAATTCATGAAAAATCCAGATCTCTCTCTCTCTCTCTCTCTCTCTCTCTCTCTCTCTCCTCTCTCTCTTCTCTCTCTCTCTCTCTCTCTCTCTCCACACAAATTAAAACAGCCATAATAAGTTTTGTCCACATAACTTCCAACAGTCACTCTATAAATATAAAGGCTGATTTACACCATCTCCACGTCGACATTAACATAGTCTTTAAGTGCATGAATGCTTCTACTATTTCTCATGCTTTTTTCCATCCAATTTCAACCTAACCAAAACTCCTTTTCAAGATCACTCAACGATCTATATATACAATTCAAACCTAAGAAACCCTAATAATTCATCCAATCTCTTGTAACGCCACAATGGCACCCGATCGAGACACCAGCTATCTCCAAGGCTTCACGAAGAGCAACAACAACAACAACGTCACTCAGAAGCCCCCGAGGCTCTCAATGGAGACCCTCCAACGCACCATCTCCGACATCTCGTTCCAGCTCATGAGCCAGGAAACCCTAGCCAACCCAGAGAAGGACAACCCTAGCACCACCCCCACCTTGCCTCCCATATCCGAGGTTGAGGATGCAAAGTGCGAGTGTTGTGGGATGTCGGAGGAGTGCACGCCCCAGTACGTGAAGAAGTTGAGAGAGAAGTACGGCCAGATGATCTGTGGACTCTGCTCAGAAGCCGTGAAGGAAGAGATGGAGAAAAATGGCGGGAAAAAGGAGGAGGCCTTGCAAGCGCATGTGAGCGCTTGCGCTAGGTTTAACGTCTAGGCAGAGCGTACCCAGTGCTCTGCCAGGCGGAGGCGATGAGAGAGATTTTTATCAAAAATAGGGCCAAATCTCTTAGCCCTAGAGATAAGGGAGGTACGAATATTCCTAAGAGAGGTGGAATTGCTAGGAGTTCGAGCTGCATACCGGCAATTACCAAGGAGATTAATGATCAAAAAATGGCCTAAATATAAATTAACTTAATTATATATATAGTTAATCAATGCATGTTAGTTCCATTGCAATAAAAAAGGGAAAAATATCAGCTAATGTTTCTTTTGTGACTACTAGGGTTTTAATTGTTTTATTATTGTTAATTTATTTTATTTTGGTTTTGTAACTTTCTGACTTCAATAGTTGTTGTTGGGTTTTATTTCATTTGGTCTTGTAATTTTCTGACTTCATAAGTTGTTGTATTAAATTTCTTTTTTGTTTTTTCTTTGGAATATATATGGATCCATATTTCACTTTTCAACGAAAGGAATTACAAAAATTATTCATGGTTTGATACCTCAAAATATATTGTGGTGGTAAATATTGTATGTTAACCAATATAATAGTAAAAGGTGATATTTGAATTTTTATTGTAAAGCCGATATTCCACTAACTAAGCTAACCACTTCATACTAAAAGAAAAAGAAAAAGAAGAAAAAAACCTAACCACTTCGTGATGAGTTATTTGATTTAATGAGTGAAAGAAATGAATTGTTTTAAGGACCGGTTTGACCACAATCAAGTTGCTTTTTACTTATATTTCCCTTCCGTTCCGAATTAATATGGTGTCTATAATATTTTAATATCTCACGACAAATTAAATATACTTCATACTAACTCGAGATATAGAGAGTACAATTTATAAATTCATTTACTTATATGTTTCGACACCTTAATTAGGATTCCACCGCCTTTTTGAAAGTCAAGCGATGTTCCTTCAAATCGGCTAGCATTATTTCGAATTGAAAATAACAAATACATATGTATATATAAATTAGATCTCCTAATTTGATTCAATTGGTAAGCTTATAAAGGGATTTTTTTTTTCTGTTCAAAATAAGAAATTGCTCATAAAATCCACATACGTTCCAAAGGTGCAATTTTCCATCAACCATCACATATCACAACTCAAATCTGTTCCTATTTTTTCTTTCTTTTTTACTTAAATTTTCAACTTTTTATGTTCTCGAAAAAATATTCTTTGAAATTTTAAAGAAATTAACATTGTTTTCTTCTTTGTGAAACTTTTTAATTAAAGATCATTATTGGGGGACATGACCTACAAATGGGCCAGAATATTGACATAGCCCAATCGTTCTGTTTCTAATTCAAATTATTCCATAGTTTAAGACTATCATACTTTACTTTCCTACTATATATTTTGGTTGTAATAATTGAACTTAGATCGTTACAACAGAAAATCGCATCGTATAGTTAGTTAAATGCTTTTGTCTTAAACTCGCCTTCAATTAATTGTTTACCGATTTTATTGAGGGTGTGGTACCTTGCATTTACAAAATACAGGCGTACATAAGATTGGATAGCGCAACTCAAGTAGTAAGATGCTTCCCTTCCCACCAAAAGATCGGGGATTCGAGTTTTGTGTGTATAAACTCAAAAAAAAATAAAATTGCGGACTTATTCTTCCAACAACGCAGAATTTTCAAAATTTATAAAAATAGAATTTTGTTGATACATTGAGTGTGGAATCTTGCTGATATTATTGAGGTCACAAAGCAAGAGCTCGAATTTACATAGCCATGGAATGTACCAAGTTTTGGATGTAGAAAATTTTCATAATTTCTTTTCATATTTTTCCTTTTATCAGAAATTAATTACAGAACCCGATTTTCCATGTTCAGAAGTTTTGCAGATTTGAGGTACATTTTATACAATTTCGGACTGACAGAAGTAATTATGTATTTGGTGTCACACTTTATTTTATTTTAGTTTTTATTAACTTTCTTTCTTTTTCATTAAAAGAATCAGAGACATAATTATTTCAGAACATATCTAAATCTCCTTCATTAGTTAATACGCGAAAAGAATACTAGTGTTTGTAACCCCAATTTGCCCAGAAATTCTATCCTTTTGATCTTAAAATTTATTTCAATCGTAGAAATACTATGACATATTTTCATCTAAAAGATGTTGCTATAAATAAACGATGAGGCATGCATGCACAAATTAGGTAAAAAAAACAAGATAAATGAGTCCAGTTCAAATAAGTTCAATACCAAATCCTTCTACTATATATACATGCCAAATTTCATATCACAATCTTACCTTTTTGAACTGCCTTTTGAGTGATGCAACCTCAGTGTTTCTTGCAGTTGCCTTCTTCTTAATTTGGACAAGCTTATCATATACACACCATGGGAAACTGATGTAGTGATTCCTCTTCATCTCCTCGTTGTAGCGACCCCAATAATCGACATTATAAGTCACGTGATACCAAGCCGAAGCCTTTGCATACTCATCCTTTGTTTTACCTCCTTTCTTGAACCACGATCTGGCCTCATTCCTCAGAGACTTCACAGCTGCACCAATTGCTTCGGTGCTCTTTCTGCGATCAAAGGTTTTCGACATCTTCATAATAGCTCTGCTCAGTATCTCGCCTTCAGTCTTGATGCCATAGTAGACCATCAAGTTTCCTAGTTTACGATCATAGATGGTTTTCAAATCAATTGCTTCATCAATATAGTCTCTGAAGCCTTCGACTTCCATGTCAGGGTCGTAAGACTTTCTAGCAACTTCTCTCGTGAAGAATTTCAATGAAGTTGTGGTGGGGACGGCGTCCTTCACCTCCTTGAAAAGCTTACCTATTACACGCTTAGATTCGTAGGTGGGCTTGTCGAGCTTCTCCATGAAACTGGGGTATTCTTTCACGCGTAACTCGGGAGGGATCTGTGCAGGGACCCCAGTTTTGGGGAAGTCGACTGCTACTGAGTGTAGAGTAGCTAGCTTTACGCAAGGAGGGCTTTTGGCCATGGCGGGCTCCTTGTCAGCGAAGACAATGTGGGCGTTGGCGATGATTCCTAAACTCTCGTTTAAGATGTAGTTGGTGAAGTATTCCTGGACTTCCTATAACACAGCCAAGAACATAAAAAGCAGCGAAGTGACAAATTTAAAGATGTGAAGAAGATACTACGACGATTAATATAGATGAGCAAAGATGGTGAAATGTACCGCAATGGTAACCTCATGATTGAGGCGTGTGGCTGAAGCAGGATCATAATCCATAGGTGGTTCTTGTTTCGGTGGAATCAAGTCGGAGTCCCAACAAACAAAATATATGTCCCCATCCAAATCACTCCCGGAACATTCATTCGGATGTGGTCTGTTATTCCAAGATATGATTAGCACTCAAGCATATAAATAAACTCATATGTAACACCAAAAAAATAAATTATGCAACACTTAAATCAGATTGTGTGCTTGGATTGTATCAAGAAGGTATTTTTTTTACACTAATTTTTTTACCATCTATGTCATCAAGAATCAGATTATGTACCATCATAGTTCGTGTAAGAAACCAACATAGTTTGTTTTCACAAGTAAAAAGCAAGCATCTATACCTCATTCCCTTCTTAGGGAAAACGATGCAGTCCACCATGTGATGTAGTGCTTTGACATCAATAGCTTTTAGAACACGAAGATCGCCAGGATGCAAGCACGGATTCTTTGCCACAGCCACTTTTCCTTTAACAATGTAATTATGATCACTAGATGAATACTCATCGAACTTGATGGATTCCCCGTAGAACCTTCTCTGTCCGGCACCAGAAAATTGCACAAACACTTGTCCATAGCTTAAGGTGCCAGTTTCGTCGAGACATCCCATCATGTTTCTACCTTGTGGGATGAATATTCTGGATCTCTTCCGTAAATCCAGTAGCTGAGAAGAGCAGAAAGTTTGCAGCATCATTAACAGAAACGGCTCTTCATCGGGCTTATACCCACAGTTCAACATTTCCTTCAAGATGTAAGTGTTTTCTCCTAGAGACATCAAATCCAAAGCTTCTAGAGCCTTCACTGGATCGATCAAAACATTGTTGAGTTGAGCTACTGCTTCACTTTGCTTCTTCTCAAAGACATGATCCGGGACCCCGAGAGTGGATAAAAGAGTGATGATTTGGCGATTCAAGAAGCATGGTTGATATTTGCTCCATCTCAAAACGTTTAGTGTTGTATCATCTGATTGATACTTCAACATGCTTTGTCTCAATGACATTTTGACCGATGAAGTAGGATCCAATGCCACGACTCCTTTGTAGCCACCATACCTGATCTGAAATGCAGACGGGATATCGCATTTGAGTCCACATTTTCTAGCAACTTTACAAGCAAAGTCGACCGATATCTTTCCAATCCCATCAGAAAATATATATGTTTTTCCATCTTTTACAACCTCAACATCGGGGATTCTCTCAACCTCATCCTGAGGAACACTTAAAGTTTCTGTAGACGAACCAAAGGATTGACCAAGCCTGGCGGCATACTTTGCCACGTTGCGTATGGAACTGAAATCGCCCATCCACTGCCTTATAGAATTAGCATTTATGCCGTCAGTGGTTGGAGCAAACATCCAGAGGGAGTTCTCCCTTAACTGACTTGAAGAAAATGCAAGAAACTCGAATTTCTTGCTCCCAATTTTGATGCCGTTCCTTAGTGTTGATAGTATCCTCTCATACAGCTTTGTTCTACTAGTCTCGTCTCCACCAGCTCCCCTCGGCGATAAATCTCCTGAATACATCTTGCTCAGATCTTCTTCCACGAATGAAACACGAAGAAAATTGTCAATGTGATCATGGAAGTGGCGTAACACACGATTTGATACATTTACTTCTGGACCATGGAAGTACACTTTGGTAGGAGTCACCTGAACCCTGTGAATATACACCAGGTCATTATCTACACCAGGAGGTTTCGGATTCTTGAACGTGCGGTCGTTCTGATGCTGCTCAATTAGCCACGAGTGAGGATCATAGCAACACTCCTCCATATAGTAAAACTTTTCCAAAACATGCTCTAGGTATGTGATATCAAATCTTTCTGGATTGATCAGCCGATAGAAATTTTCATCTAGCTTCGGCCCTGGAAGACATCCATTTTGTACCAAACCGCAAACTCTAAATAATAGTCTATACGGCAATTCAATACCTCGAGGAGGTTGTATGATCGGAACCAGATCCAGATTTTCACAAAATGGCACTCCAGTCTCCAAGAGGAATGAGCTTCTACTTTCTTTGTAGTATACGGAGTTGTCTGCAAAATTTGGAAGTCCCGTGCCACGAGGAAGCTGGAGACATATACCAGAAGATTGTCCAATACCTGAGGATGGAGTAAAATCTGTTGTTCGGACCCACTGATCATCTGGAGTTTCCATAAAATAGCTATAAACACTATCATAAACCTTCTTGTATATTCGCGGTGCTCCAGTTAACTGATAGTTAAAAGGACAAATATATCAGCTTTAGTTTCTACTGTGCATCTGTACATGTGTTGTATAACATCACGATAAAACAAAAATACAAGTTCAATAGTTGAGCAAGAGTAATGAAAAATCAATTAAGAACATGATCTGCAGAACTTCATTCATAGTGTTATTTGTCGTGGAAATATAGCGAGGGCCAGTTTATGAAGAAAGATCCATAAGATAACAAATGAAGCTACAAAAAACTTGAATTCTTACCTGTATAAGAAGCACCCTGTCAAATTTTACAATCTGCCATATATTATCACGGGAGAGCTGAAGCCTGTATTCAGTTGATTCATCAGTCAAAAAATATGCATGTACTTCAGCCCATGTCCGAATTTAACAGATACGGGAGCAGCTTTCCAGAGCACTGAAAATCTCTCTTTTGATATCTGGCATCCGAAGTTCAGAGTTACACCATTCATTTCATACACATATGTTCTAGGATTTGGCACAATCTCAGTATCTTGTTCCCAAACTTTCAATTTGAAAAGGTTATATAGGCCAGATGTTGCACGTAATCTCTCAGCATTTTCTCTATCTATAAACTGTACCCTGGCATAGTAGGCACTCGAACCTTGTTTGGCACTTTTTTTTACTTGTAAGGCATATATAGTACCTATGCCTGTAAATCGCTCCAACAACGTTTTGATGTCTTCAGCAGAAGGACGAGAACGGAAACCAGAGACGTGAATCGTCTTTCCCATCTTGGCCTAATGCTAAGTGCAATAATCATCATGAATAAGGCTGAAAATGTGAGTTTCATGTCTCAACAAGGCAACATTACTCAAGCTAACTCAAGGTGGAAATTGTTTCTTTCCCATCTTGGCCTAATGCTAAGTGCAATAATCATCATGAATAAGGCTGAAAATGTGAGTTTCATGTCTCAACAAGGCAACATTACTCAAGCTAACTCAAGGTGGAAATTGTTTCTTTCCCATCTTGGCCTAATGCTAAGTGCAATAATCATCATGAATAAGGCTAAAAATGTGAGTTTCATGTCTCAACTAGGCAACATTACTCAAGCTAACTCAAGATGGCAATTGTTTCTAATACCGACTGCAATAATGATCATATCATGACTCATGATATAAGTTTGATGGCAACATTACTCAAGCTAACTCAAGATGGAAATTGTTTCTAATGCCTGACTGACTGCAATAATGCGCTATTATGACTTTAAATATGAGTTTGATATCTCAAATAGGCAACATTACTCAAGGTAACAATCGTTTCATGCACAAGTTACTCATGCTTTACTCTTTTTATAACTTTCAACATAACCACTACCAACAATTAGAAGAACAAACCCAACTTAATACTCTAAAATAAAATAAAATATCAACAAAAATCCAAACTAAAGCTGACATCTCAAAATTCTATGAAACATTCACCAAAATCCAACTTCATCATACTAAGCTCATGAATTGTTAAAATAACGCAACAAAAGGCAAACAAACTTCCAAAATTTCCAACTTCTTTGGTTTGATGATACATCATTATATATAAGAGAAGAGAGTGAGGCAAACCAGAAAAATTTACCCAAACGCTTAGTCGCGAGAGGCCAACCTTTGAGATTTCAACGCATTTCAAGTCCTTTTACTGTAATAGTTGTTGCTATTGTAGAGAGAGAGAGAGAGTGAGGGTGCGGAAAATATAGAACAATCATTGGCATTGCTTTACAAGTCAACAGTTTTTCTACTCTATTATACAAAGAGGGGGAGAGGTCCCCTGCTGTGCTATATTGCTTCTCTAAAGTTAAATTTCATTTGTTCTTCCCGTTTCTTTATTTTATTGCTATGTTTTTAGGTTTTGAAACTTTAATTTTATAGTAGTATTTGTTTGTCATACAATAAAAAAATACGTAACTCTTTTCTTCTCAACTTTTCTCTTCATATTTTTCAAATTTCGAAACTTTTTAATTTTTTTTTCTGCCAATAAGTCTATATGCACATTATCATATATTCATATGCACTACACTTTATGTTTATATGCACAATGTTGTATTTTCATATGCACAACCAATATTCGATTTTTGTTTTTTAAATTTTCAAATTTATTTTGCACTCATTTTTTTGTTTGCCTCTTCGTTATTTTGTTTGCCGCTTCTTCTTTGGTCAAGATTCGAGCGAGGGGAGCTGAAGGCTTCGGAGCGAGCCGTAAAAGCCCAAATTGTTGCCCGACGATTATCCTTATATTTGTAATCGGAGCCGAAGGCGGAGCCGTAAAATTGGGGCCGAAGGCTCCACCGGAATAAAAAAAAAACTAGAAAAAGTTGGTGCATATGGATACTCTTCGGTGTGCATATGAACATCAAATGGTGTGCATATGAATATATGGTGGTGTGCATGTGGATATATTGCAAAAAAAATAATTAGAAAAAGTTGGTGCATATGGATACTTTTTGGTGTGCATATAAACATTAAGTGGTGTGCATATGAATATATGGTGGTGTGCATATGAACATATTGCAAAAAAAAAAGGGCGCGTGCACAACACGCACCGTGAGTGAAGCGCGCACATGCAGTGCACGCGCCACGCGCCGGTCTCACAATGTGAGACCGGTTGCACTAGAGACTGTCTCAATCGATAATTATGTTTCAAAAATCTTCATTAAGGGTTTATCAATAAGAGTTTATTAACCTTCCAAATTGAATTTTAAATTTTCAATTAGAATGTACTAATCTTTTATTAAGATTTATTAATCTCAATTAAATTTAATAATCCTCAACTATTGATTTACTTTCAATTTGTTTATTAATTCTAATTAATATTCATTAATTTATAATTAGAGTGGAAAGGAAGACAAAGATTCCAGTTCCACTATTATTATAAAATATTCTGATTTTTTTATATATATTCCAGACCTAGAACTTAGACTGTCTGCAGTGGTAGTGTATGTATGGGGTGTTTCTATGAGTTTAATGGAGATAGAGACAATGAGATGCAGTGAGACTGTCTTTATATGAGCTCTCTATCTAATTTCTGAATTTGTATTTTGTATTAATTTTAATAAGAAAATTTGAAAATTTCATTAATTTAAATAAATAACTAGTACAATACATTAATTGAAAAAAAAAACATGACATTAATTGAAATTTCAAAAATAAAATACATCCTTCTCGACAAGAGGTCAAAATCTGCTCCAAACATGCTCGATTAAATCATTGGTGAGCCGATGGTGCTTCCTTGTATCTCTCAACGCGGCGTCCCGTTTGAGATAATCTTTCCAGGACAGCGGAGAGGGGACCCGATTCACAGCACTGGCCGTCGTTATTTCTATGTCCTCCATCCAGTTTACAGCATCCTCTCTCTCGTTTTCAATTATCATGTTGTGCAAAATAATGCATGTAAACATTATGTTGCGGAGGTGCTTTGTGTACCAGTTCTGTGCCGGGTTCCGGATAATTCCCCACCGGGCTTGAAGAACACCGAATGCCCGTTCGATATCCTTCCTCGCCGTATCCTGCATCTTCTTGAATCGCGCCGACTTCGGGTCCGTTGCAAGCGGGGGAGCCTTGATCAGAGCTGGCCAAGATGGATAGATCCCATCGGTTAAGTAGTAACCGTCGTCGTAGTGCTTTCCGTTCACCACGAATTCGCACGGCGGAGCTCTACCCTCAAGCACATCCTCGAATAAGGGCGATTGATTGAGGACGTTGATATCGTTATTGGAGCCGGCTACTCCAAAAAAGGTGTGCCAGATTCATAAATCTTATGACGCCACGGTCTCAACAATCAAGGAAGGCACGCCCACATCTCCTCGTGTGTAGGCAGCCGCCTACGCCTTCGGGCAATTCCTCCACACCCAATGCATGCAGTCTAGGCTACCGAGCAGTCTATCTGACCGTGTGAACGTACATTGTCTTTCAATCCCTTCAACAAGCAATCATCAATTAACCACGTTATTTCATCATGTGCGCCATATATAAGCATTAAAGTTGCTAGGTTTGATAAATATCTAGTGCAAATTGTCGAGCAAAAGTGTATAGTTGCATTAGATTCATTATACTATCCACAATAGTGGTGTCTCCATCTCTAGCGTACCCCAAGTAGAGACAGTCACTTGTAATGAGACTATATTTATGTTATCTCCATGTAATTAATTTTAATCGGAAATTCAAAAATTTCATTAATTTAACTAAAAATAAAAATATTACATTAATGAATAAAAACAAAAAACTAAATAACTAACTGAAAATGTATAAAGAAAAAGCAAAAAATTGAAGGAAAAAAGAAAATTTTGAAGAGAAAAAATAAACTATTAGCTCCAAGAGGGACTCAAACCCATCCCCTACATTGAGAAGAGAAAGGCCTGAACAGCCAGACCAAATGTCAAACTTTTAAAAATATTAACACTTTATAATTAATGATTTTTTTTTAGGTTGAGCCGACTCGATGTTACGAGACGGTCTCGAGTTCTCGTCCTCTGCAATGGGCCATTTCCATGGTTTGGGTGTCTCGAGCCCCCATGGAAACACCCAGTGTAAATAGTTTTAAACTTTTAATGGCTATGCCCATAAAATAATTCTTATCTTCACGTATGCAGACTTTAATGATATCTCGTGCTTGTTCTTTCGACAAATCTCTATCAACAATCCTTTTTTCCTCACAAATTTCCTTATTTTTTAATTAAAAACATGTACATTTAGTAGATGTTTTTTAATTAAAAAATGAGGAAATTTGACAATGAAGCATGATGAAGAAGAAAGCAATATCTTTCCAATCACGGTATGGAAGCTAGCTAGCTTCATTTCTTTAATATAAATATATTTGTGTGTGTGTGTACAATTATTAGCTAGGTTAACTATATGGTCTAGTTAGGTATGCATGTTAATCTATCATTATATTATTAAAAGAAAAACGATTCTTACTTTGAAAAAATCCTGCGTGGCACCCCTTATATTTCTCCATTCATATTTATCTAAATTTTCAAATTTTTGAATTTTTAAATATAAAATAATAGATTTTAAATATCTATACTAAAATCTTGTGTCTCACATCGGTTTCTCAATGAAACTTCACCTATTGAAAAGCCTATAAATACCTAAAATCAATGTGTATTTTCTCATCTTTTGCTCCACCAGTTTTATTTGGCCAATTTATTTATTAATCGGCCAAATAAATACTACATTTTATAGTTTAATTTAATTTAATTTGGTCAATTTATTAATTGGCCGAATAGATAATTATTTTTTGTAGGAGTTTTATTTGGCTAATTTATTTATTAATTAATCGGCCGAATAAATAACTGTTATATTTTTATAGTTTAATTTAATTTAATTTGATCAATTTATTAATTGGCCGAATAGATAATTATTTTTATTAGGGAACCAATTTATTAGTTGACAGAATAAATGGTTCCAAAATAGTTTGGATAATTTATTGGGACCGAATTAAATTTGAAAATAGTCTAATATTTTTTTATTTAATTTGATAAAAAATAATTAATTTTTAATTTGTTAATTAATTAGGTAGACGAGCCAATTTATAACTGACGAGTAGCTCAACTCTGGATCTCACTGACACATTTTCATTCTTTATTCTTATTAATTTTAAAATTTTAATTTTATTCATTTTTTTCATGTATTTCTAAAATCTAGAATCGTCATAAATTGTGCATTTATAAATCAAAGTCGTGGTCTTGACCTGGAACCGTGGCGGTAGACGAGCCAATTTCCAACCGACACTCGAGAAATTTTTCATTTTATGCTTTTTTTCCCATGTATTTTCTAAAATCTATAATCGTCATCCATGAAATAATTTTTACGTTATTTGTAGTTGGGTTTCCAGCTTTGCATAATTTAAAACTTTAATTAACGAATATTACTATACGATTAAGGACGATAACGAATAGTACAATCATTATTTTTATTAAATTTTTGAATCTATATAAATTCTAAATAAATTTTATAAATTACGCACTTATAAATCAGA
>JANLIY010000046.1:0-124844 GCA_029490685.1 Schizonepeta tenuifolia
ATCCTAACTACAATATTAATTAATAGTTGTAACTATATCATCGGCACTGTGATTCATTCAACCCCACGCATTTTCTTATGCAATATATATCTCATATTTATCCTAACTACAATATTATTTAATAGTTGTAACTATATCATCGGCACTGTGATTCATTCAACCCCACGCATTTTCTTATGCAATATATATCTCATATTTATCCTAACTACAATATTAATTAATAGTTGTAACTATATCATCGGCACTGTGATTCATTCAACTGCTAAAGTAATAACTTCTCTTATTTCCTTTAATATTTAATGATTTTGCGTGTAATAGTAAACACGAATTTCGGTCGATTCTATCTTTATATTATATATTATTATTATAAATTAATTAATAAATTAATAATTTATTAATTAAAGGATGTAAATTACATATAAATTCAACTAATATATGTACAATGCATGTATTGCAAGTGTACAATTTAAAAACATATATGTATAATTGCATAAATAAAAATTCAACAAATACATATTTTTAAATTAATTCAAATAACATTAGAACAAGATACATATTTACGTTCCATGTCTCATATTGATGAAAGAACTACAAATAAATAAACTAAAAGATTTTTGAAAACATTCCAAAAATACAATTGTTTATCATCTAAGAGGTGTTGAAAAAACAATCATGTCATGTCAAATACGCAAGACATTATGTGAGTACAAACAAGATGGCATTGGAGTTTTTAAGTGTTGTGAGAAAAGTTAAAGATAAAATTCATTTTGATATAAATATCAACAGAAAAACAACAATTAATTGATATTTTACTCTGCTATCCTGTTTATCTTTATATATTAAGAAATTATTAATTTTTATAAATTTGCAGGAACCATATATTATATAAGGGTCTTCCGTAAAATTATTATTTTATTAATTTATCAAAATTATTAATTGACACTCAGGTCCAACTCAAAATCTGAAAAATTATTATTTTAAGAGTTATTAATTGATTGAATACTAATTTAGAAAAGTTCTCTTGTACATGTATGATATGCAGATTACATATTAATGAGAGTACAAAGTCAAAGTGATGGGAAAATCCTTACATGTAACAAAGAATATAAGAGTAGTTGAGGTACAATGAATGTTGTTTATAAGGAAAATTTTCAGAAGTAATAGATAATTGAATTTTGAACAAAATTTGTATTGGGTGATACTATCATTTCTTATATTTTTGTTACTCATTACGATATTGTATTTAACAGAAATATTCAAAATTTAACTTAATGTGCACATTTCTTATATTTAGTTACACAAACTTATATACTATTCTTTACCAAAAAAATATATTAAAAGATATGTCCTGGCTAAGGATGACATTTTAGAATACATGTATAGGTTGGGAGAGTATTTTTTTTTTTTTTTTTCATATTCATGTGACATTTCATTGAAGGTTTAGGGTTATATTTAAGGCAAGGCAATTAAAAATAAAAATAAAAATAAAAAATGTAAAATTGTACGGACTATAAAAGACAAATAATTGAAAAACGGCAATTATGTACTCCCTCTGTCTCGTTCAATAAGTCTCATTTAGTCATTTTTGGTGTCCCACTCAATAAGTCTCATTTCCTGATTTGGCATAGATTAACACACTAAACTCCACTTTATGTCGCACTCAAACATGAACAGTGTTGTTTACTTTATTGTACAGTATTTTTCCACTCAACCCACTTTAACATCAACAATAAAATATTACCTTAATCACCCTCTAACTCTCTTTTTCTTAATCTATGTGCATATCCCAAATGGGACTTGTTGAGTGGGACGGAGGGAGTATATTAATTTAACATGAAATTTAGAAATACATAGAAATAAGTAAATTAAAATTAAACACGTGGAGTGACAAGTACAAGCAAATGAAGCTTTCTATGTATAGTAATTCCACACTCTTCACTCATGTCCAAATCTTCCCTTTTCCCTCCATTAGGCAATTCATAGTGGAAGTTGAGCGCCAATTTGGCTAAGGCCAGCTCCGAAACAGCCGTGGCAAATGCGATGCCGGGGCAGCCAAACGGAATCAACTCAAAATGAAACCCTTTAAAGTCAATTAATGTTCGTCTCAAGAAATCTGTGCGGATGAAATTTTTCAGGATTTTCCCACAAGAACGGATCCCTTCCGATCCTCCATGCATTGATCACGACGCCACGTCATAGCCTAGTACTTTTGTGTCTCGAGTTGATTCATGAGGAAGCAGAAATGGGACCGGTGGGTGTAGTCTTAGGCTCTCTTTCATCGCGGCTTTTAGATACCGCATTTTCTCTAGGTCTTCTTCTACTACTTCGCCTTTGCTTCCCGCAACTTCTCTCACGGACGGATTCTTTATCAGCTCCGCCATCGTCCAATCTAGATCATCAGATGTGGTATCGGTTCCACCTGAAAATATGTCCTATTCATAAGAAACATAACATTATTAATTACTATAACTCAACAAATTACAAAAACCTAGGGCTAGGAATATAATTTAATTTCAGACATTGGTGAAATCTTACAAGGATCAGGGTCAGGGCTTTTATTACATCATCTTCAACGGGCCGGGGGAGCTGCTGTTACTGCTCTCTCTCTCTCTGAAACTCGAGTAATATGTCCACTAAATCCATATCTGCACCATCTGCGGCTTGCTCTGCAACAACATACTCCAACAATTTATCAAATAGTTTAGCCACTCTCTCTCTCCTCGCATCCAAACCGTTGATCCGATTAGTCCACGACAACCAGGGAACATAATCACCGACCAGACAAGTTCCTAACAGTTCCAGAAACTCTCCGAAGAAACTCTTAAACGTGTTCCCTTCTCTCTCCTCCCCATATTTCCGCCCTAATGCCACCCTACACACCATGTCATTCGTCAGTGATACCAACGCGTCGTTCAAATTCACCACCGGCGATTCACTGCCGCGATCTTCTCAACCATGAGAGACGTCTTCTCTTCTCTGACGCGGCGGAAGGACTGAACCATCTTGTTGCTGAGGAGGCGGAGCACGCATATGCTCCGCATCTGCCGCCAGTAGTCGCCGTGAGGCGAGAACGCGATGTCTCTAGAGCCGTAGATCAGCCGGTCGGGGCTGCTCAGCTTTGGCCGGTTTGAGAAGATTAGGTCTTGCTCCTTTGTTATGAATATAAGACAAGTAGAAACGAAAAACATGAAATGAAAAGAACACAAGATTTACGTGGAAACCTAAATTGAGAGAAAACCACGGGCAGAGGAGAAGATCTCACTAATGGGGATAAACGGGATCAAATATGTGATACAAATTATAATAGGAGAACATCTATTTATAATAGCACAAAATAAAGCCCTAGTCCTAATCAAACTAGGAAACAACTTATGGGCCAAGATTCGTGTCACTAATATCTATAACAATCTCCACCTTGACACGAAATCACAAACTATCCCTCAAAATAACATCAGCATCGACAACAAAACTCCACTTCTTCTACAAAACCCCTAAGGGCACAAATCAACATCCAAGACCGACGAAGTTCAAGCAATGCTCAAACTTAGCAACGGGAAGTGCCTTTGTCATCATATCGGCAGGATTATCATGAGTACTAATCTTGCTCACAACAATATCACCACGAGCAACAACATCACGTACAAAGTGATAACGCACATCAATGTTCTTAGTCCTCTCATGAAACATTTGATCTTTTGTAAGACAACTAGCACTCTGGCTATCACAAAAGACCGTAGTAATCTGGAAATCCTTCCTCAATTCGGCAAATAAATTCTTCAACCAAATGACCTCTTTAACCGCTTTGGTAATGGTCATATACTCAGCCTCGGTAGTAGATAATGCAACTGCGCTCTGCAAAGTAGCCTTCCAACTAATAGTACAACCGCCTATACTAAAAACATAGCAAGTAAGAGACCTTCTTCTATCAAGATCTCTTGCAAAATCTGAGTCTATATAACCAACAACTCCATCTCTAGTCTTCCCAAACTCCAAACAAACATCACTTGAACCTTTCAAATATCGAAAGATCCATTGGACTGCTTTCCAATGCTCCTTACCTGGATTTGCCAAGTAACGGCTAACAATACTCACTGCATGAGCTAAGTCTGGATGGGGAGCTCACCATGGCATACATGAGTGACCCCACTGCACTAGAATATGGAACTAGAGACATATATCTAATGTCTTCATCCGACTGCGGTGACAAAGTAGAAGAAAGTTTGAAATGAGCTGCCAAAGGAGTACTAACCGGTTTCGCATTCTGCATGTTGAAATGATATGAAGAACTTTTTCGATATACCCTTTTTGACTTAGGTATAACTTTCCAGCCTCTCTATCTCTTGTGATTTCCATTTCAAGTATCTTCTTTGTAGCTCCCAAATCCTTCATATCAAACTCAAGACTGAGTTGTTTCTTCACCTTTTCTATCTCCGAACTGCTATTCGCAGCAATCAACATGTTATCAACATAGAGTAAGAGATATACAAAAGATCCATCATCACCAACACGATATTATACACAACTATCAGCATCACTCCTCTTGAAGGAATGAGTAGTCACAAACTGATCGAATGTCTTATACCACTGCCTCGGCGACTGCTTCAAACCATAAAGTGATTTATGCAATAAACAAATGTAGTCCTCCTTTCCAGAAACTACAAAACCCTCATGTTGCTCCATGTAGATGTCTTCTTCTAAATCTCCATGCAAAAATGCAGTCTTCACATCAAGCTGCTCAAGCTCCAAATCATGCATTGCAACAATGTCAAGCAAAGCTCGTATTGAACTATGCTTCACAACAGGAGAATATATATCATTGTAGTCCACACCAAGAATCTGACTAAAACCTTTTGCTACAAGTTTCGCCTTATATCTTAAATCCTCCTTTCTCTTAAACAACCACTTGCACCGTTCTTGCCTTTTGGCAACTTCACTAATACCCAAGTGCGATTCTTCAGAAGTGATTCGAGCTCTTCTACCATAGCAGCTATCCACCTTGCAGAATTAACACAAGCAATTGCCTCTTTGTAGGAGGCAAGCTCTTCACACGACTCAATCTCCTCAGCCACATGCAAAGCATAAGCTTCCATGTTAGAAGATTTTCAACTGGTCTTTCTACTACCAAACTAGAAGACTCAATAAGCCTTTCAGGAGGCTTTATCTCACGCCTTGGTCAATCTCTTGCAATGCAACATTGTGGAATTGCACTTGGTGGTTCAGAATCTGAGCTACTTGGTTCTTCTGACGTAGCTTCAGACTTGATCAAAGATGCAACTTTTGATCCAACTTCAACCTCCAACTGCATATTCGGACTAGACTGATCACCAATGTAGGAGTCTTGAGTAGTAGCATTACGAACCATAGAAGTCTCATCAAAGACAACATCTCGACTCACTATGACCTTCTTGGTTTCAGGACACCAAAGCTTGTATCCTTTCACACCAAGCTTATAGCCCAGAAAAATGCACTTGATCGAGCGAGCATCTAACTTTTCCTGCACATCATGAACATACGCAGGACAACCAAAAATTCTCAGGTTAGAATAATTTGGAGGAGAACCAAACCATACCTCTTGAGTAGCTTTCTTGTCGAGCGGGACAAATGGAGAAAGATAGACCAAATGACATGCCAAAGCTGCTGCTTCGATGCAAAAACTCTTCGGCAAGCCAGAGTTGAGAAGCATACAACGCACCTTATTCAACAGAGTTTTATTTATTCTCTCAGCTACGCCATTCTGCTGTGGAGTGTGACGAACAGTGTAATGACGAACAATTCCCTTAGCCTTGCATAGGGACTTAAACTCTTTCGAACAGAATTCCAAACCATTATCAATGCGAAGATGCTTAATTGATCTTCAAGTCTGCTTCTCTATCATAGTCTTCGACTCCTTGAAAGTAAGAAAACACATCAATCTTCTTCTTCTTAAAGAAAACCCACATCTTTCTCGAAAAATCATCAATAATTGTCAATATCCAATGAGCTCTTCCTTTGGACGTCACCCTAGCTGAACCCCAAACATCAGAATGTATATAATCTAAAATTCCGGCTGTGTTATGAGTTCCTTTAGAGAACTTCAATCTCTTCTGCTTGCCCAAAACACAATGTTCGCAAAAGTTCAGATTGCTGATTTTTTGCCCATCAAGTAGTCCTCGCTTGCTCAGCTCAATCATTCCATTCTCACCCATGTGACCAAGTCGTAAATGCCACAATCGAGTAACCAGCTGACTGTCAGATGGTGAGGCGGCAACGGCTGCAGCTCCAGTAAGTGTAGTGCCCTGCAAGACATATAATTTCCCAGTCTTTCTTTTTCCTTTCATCACAACAAGAGAGCCTTTGCTGACCTTCATAACTCCACCTTCACCAGAATACTTGTACCCTTTTTCATCAAGAGTACCAAGTGAGATAAGATTTCTCTTCAATTCAGGAACATGTCTTACTTCTCCAAGCGTGCAGATCACGCCATCGAATATCTTGATTCTAACTATTCCAATACCCGCAACCTTTCAAGAAGAATCATTCCCATAAGCACAACACCTCTTTCTGTTACATATGACGAAAACAAGTCGCGGTTGGGAGTCATGTGGAATGTGCAGCCTGAATCCATAACCCATTCGTCATGAGGTAGTGTGCTAGAATCAGAAGCAATAAAGAGTTCACCATCGCTGCAATCTCAATCGGCAAGGTCGGCCTCAGCTGTTTCATTTCCCTTGTAACCTGCTCCATTCTCTTTTTGTTTCTGATTCCAAGATGCATTACTGCCAGCCTTCTTGTTTTTCTTCTCCAATTTTGGACATTCGTTTTTCAAATGCTCGGGCTATTTGCAGTAGTTACATTTATACTCAGGATTGCGAGATTTAGATCTCACTTTCCCTTTCTTCCTATCACCGTTACTTCTATCTTGTGGCCTTCCACGAACAAACAAACCCTCTGCCAAGGTATCAGAACCACTAACAAGCTGCTTCATCTTTTCTTTAGAAAATAAAGCATCAAAAACCTCATCAAGAGTAACAGTATCATGGCTATATAAGATAGTATCACGAAACGTATTATACGATGCAGGCAGCGAACATAATAACATCAAAGCCAAATCCTCATCATCATACTTAACATCCAAAGCTTCTAAATCACCAACAGTTTCTTTAAAACTAGTAATATGCTCTTCTAGAGACGTACCTTCTGCCATGTGATGAGAGTACAAACGTTGCTTCAGATGCAACTTACTGGTAAGGCTCTTAGTCATACAAAGTTGCTCCAACTTCAGCCAGAGACCGGCAACAGTGGTCTCCTTCAAAACATCCTGCAATATCTGATTTGATAGATGCAGATGTATATGGGAAAGAGCTTTATGATCCTTCCTTTTCTTGTCCTCGTCTGTCCAGGAACTGAGCATCTTTTCAAACCCCAGCAAAGTCTCGTCCAAATCCATGTGGGCGAGCACAACGCGCATCTTCACATGCCATAGCGAAAATCGGGTGTTGCGATCCAACAGCGGAATATCGTACTTCATACTTGTCATCGTAGCTCTAGGTCAAAACCTAAGCTCTTGATACCACTTGTTATGAATATAAGACAAGTAGAAACGAAAAACATGAAACGAAAAAAACATAAGATTTACGTGAAAACCCAAATCGGGAGAAAACCACGGACAGAGGAGAAGATCTCACTAATGGGGATAAACAGGATCAAATATGTGATACAAATTACAATAGGAGAACATCTATTTATAATAAGACAAAATAAGGCCTTAGTCCTAGTCAAACTAGGAAACAACTTATGGGCCAAGATTTATGTCACTAATATATATAACATCCTTCATGATCTCGCACGCGGCGGCGGCGGAGGAGGCGACCAGGACGGGGACGCGGCCGAGGTGGAGGAGCATGAGGTGGCTGTTACGGTGGGCGGAGGACTGGAGGGAGCGGTGGGCGAATTTGCCGAGCTGGTGGAGGTTTCCGATTACGGGAAGCTTGGAGGGAGACGGCGGCAGCAAACGGTTCGGCGGCGGCGCGCCACACGTGGATGAAGAGGGAGAGTATGATGGATGGCAAGAACAGGGTATGTGATTAACTCTTGAAACATCATCTTTTTTCTTTTTTTCTAAATTCTTTTTTTCTTTAAGGAAGCTACTTTTTTTTTTCTTTCTTTCTTTTTTAATGACTGTTGAAGAAAATACGTAAATTGTTGCAACTATTTATAGAACAGAAAAGGTGTAAATAATTGCCCCAATGATTAAGTAACTGGAGGAGACCTATTCGTCACTGTTCACGTCGATCATTTTTTGAAATTATTATAAAACTTTCATTCTGTCACACACAATTAGTGGTCGTAAGATTTTCGACATTTAAATATTTGAATTACATCCGGAATGTGGAGTGGGCTAACATAACAGCCCATTGGCACACTAATGGACTCCGTTATGGGCCTAGTTTGATGTGGGAACTATTAATTTATGGGTAATTTTAAATATAGCCCCTTTTCTATCTTTATAGCCTCTCATTTAATAAAATAATAAAAATATTAATAAATTTATTATCTTATCCCATAACTCTTAATTCATCACTATAACCCTCAATGCATCTCTATAACCCCCATCTCTCTCTACCGTGTTATTCTCTCTCTTCCAAGTCCAATCTGCAAATTTTCTCATCAAAGGAAGAAAATAAAATTTTCATAATTTTTTTATGGTAGAATTAAAGGGATCAACAACCTGGTTTTCAGTCTCGTAAGAAAACTCCATTTAATATATATCTCTAATATTTAACTGACAAATCTGAGGAGGTAATTCAACAAAGTGTTACTCTTTTTTTCTCCATTCTTATGAACAAAGATTAGATTCGTATTTTAGTAAGCTTTCACAAGAAATAGAATAGAGGGGTGGCTTCTATGATTGCTCTAAAGGCGAAGTGAAACAGAGCTCATAAGAAGGAAAACTAGGCAGATCCCTCCCGATAGCAGCCTTGTGAGCGACAACGAATGCAGCGGATTAACTCTCTCCTTAGACACTTATTGATTGAATTTATTTTATTAATTGGGGAATCGATTCATTAATCATTGGGCTATGCGGCATTAACGTGGGGAATAAGAGGCGGTATCCTTTCTGTAGCTTGGCTGTAAACCCTTCCACCCGAAGCACATGAGGGTAGATGGGTCGGCTATTCTTTTACAGTGTGGCGTTTTTGTAATCCTAGGGGAAAAGGGCACCCTTCTATAGAGCCTTTTAAGCCACGCGCTCGCGTCATTCGCTAGCCAGTCGGGAGCCAAAGACAACAAATTTCAGTGAACTATTGAAGGTTATAAGGTACGATTTGAGCCTTTCTAAGGAAGCAATCCCGACAAAAGAGAGCAGTTTCAATCCACCAAAGGGACTAAGTATTTCCTTTACTTAGGGGAAAGCTGGGAAGCAGGATACCCAAAAAAAAAGAGCATGAAAAGAAAATGGGATCTGCAAGTTTATAGTGCGAGAGGGTGAGACTTTAATGGGAACTGCAAGTTTGTAGTGTTTATATCTATAGCATGTGATGAAATTAATATTTATTAATAATTTAATTGGGGGTTATAGAGGTTAAAATAGTAATTGTACCAATATTTTATTTTTTTTTAATTAATAGGGGCTATAAAGAGAGAAAGGGGGCTATGTTTAAAATTACCCTTAATTTAACTGTTCGTGCATGTCTATATTATTTTTATTTAATGAAGCACGAACTCTTAACCAATTAATCACTAACAATCAGAAATTAATTTCGATGGCCGATACTCATAATTCTTTTCTTCGAGATAAGTATATGATTCTAAGACTCTGACATTACCTTGATTATTTTCAAGTACAGTAGATGAAATATTGTAGTAGCTAGTATCACTAATGATAACAAAGTGTGAAATTTAAATATATGAAAATGAACTAGCAAGAATTATTATGTATGACTACAAGCAGTGGAAATTTTGTATGGACTGTGATTCCAGTGGCTTCACAGTCACTCATATCCAAATCCTCTTCTCTTCCTCCATTAGGCAAAGCCAAAGTTAAACTTGTGCACCAATTTGGGTAACGTAAGTTCATTGACGGGACAGCCCCTTTGGCCTGCGCCGAATGGAACGAACTCAAAATGAGACCCTTTAAAATTTAGGCTAGCATCTCTTGAAGATAGTAATCGGGAGAAGCGAAAGAAAGAGAGAACGACATGAGAGAATTGAAATTCTTTTTATTTTCTTGTATATCTTCCATACACATTACACCCCAATATATAGCACAAAGATATACTCTAAATAAGGAAAAAGATATATTCCTAATATGTGATGATTTAATTTCCCTTGATTGTGTTCCTCTATTTTTGGCTATGATGCTATGATATTCTTAACACTCCCCCTCAAGTTAAGCAACGGCATTTCCGATACTTAACTTGTCCAGAACTTCTCTGAAGATTTTTGTGTTGACGGCCTTCGTCAATATGTCGGCCAACTGTTCTTCCGATCGTATGAAGGGAAGTTCAATGATCCCACTATCAAGCTTCTCTTTGATGAAGTGCCGATCGACCTCCACGTGTTTGGTCCTGTCGTGTTGTACGGGATTTCCAGATATACTAATTGCAGCCTTGTTGTCACAAAAAAGCCGACTTCCAATTTTTGGAGGAAAGCCGATTTCTGTGAGCAACCTCCGAAGCCATAGGATTTCAGTTATCCCATTTTTAACTCCTCTGAATTCTGCCTCTGCGCTTGATAGGGCTACTACCTTCTGTTTTTTGCTCCTCCATGTGACCAGGTTTCCTCCAACGAAGGTGAAATATCCGGCAGTAGATTTCCGATCATTTGGGTTACTAGCCCAATCTGCATCTGTATACCCGTCAACTTCCAAATCTTCTTGTTTCCTGAACAAAATCCCATACTCACTGGTTCCTTTCAAGTATCGGACAATTCTCAAAGCTGCCTCCATATGCTCCTTCTGGGGTTTATGCATAAACTGACTTATTATTCCAACTGCATACGCGATGTCAGGCTATGTATGGGAGAGATAGATGAGTTTCCCAACTAGACGCTGGTATTTTCCTTGATCTGTCAAATCAGCTCCTTCAACAATTGTTAATCCATGATTGGCCACAATCGGTGTTTTTGCTGGCTTACACTCGAGTAGCCCAGTTTCTGCAAGTAGGTCAAGGATATACTTCCTTTGTCTCAGGAAGATTCCCTTTTTGGACCTTAAAATCTCAATTCCAAGGAAGTACTTCAGAGATCCAAGGTCTTTCATTTCGAATTCCTGGAACAAGTTCTCTTTCAGTCTTTCTATCTCTTCGACATCATCCCCTGTGATAATCATGTCATCAACATAAATGATCAAACATGTTACCTTCCCTTCTCTCCTTTTCACGAACAATGTATGATCAGAGTTACTCTGTTTATAGCCATTTTTTGACATAGCTTGACAGAATCTCCCGAACCAGACTCTGGGTGATTGCTTTAATCCATAGAGTGTCTTCTTTAGTCTGCACACTTGTCCTGCCTCGAATTCTTCGGAATAACCTGGGGGAACTTCCATATATATCTCTGCATTTTCCTCCGATTCTCCATGTAGGAAGGCATTAGTTACGTCCAACTGATGTAAAGGCCAATCCTTGCATGCTGCTACTGAAAGAAGTGTTCTTACTGTGCTCATCTTGGCCACTGGGGAGAATGTTTCTTCATAGTCTATCCCGTAGGTCTGAGTGTATCCTTTTGCAACCAATCTAGCCTTGTACCTCTCGATTGAACCATCTGATCGCCTTTTGATTGTGAACACCCATCTGCATCCTACTGGCCTCTTTCCTTCTGGCAGCACACATCTTTCCCACGTCCCATTCTTAATTAGGGCATCCATCTCTTTCTTCATGGCCTCTCTCCAATGTTTATGTCTTCTTGCCTCTTCTACTATTTGGGGTACATCTTCCTCTTCATACAAAGCTGCTTCAAAGGCCCGTGCCATTTCTGTGAGTTGCCCCTGAGCAAGGTTGACAATCGAGTACCTAGTCTTCCGTCCCCGCCAGTCTGGAGAGTATCGCTTGGGTGGTTTTCCCCTTGTACTTCGGGGAGGCAATGTGTACTGATCTATGGCACCTGCTAACTCAGTACGTCCATCATCTTCATTCGTATCCCCTCCAGTATCTGTGTCAGTGTCTCCACCCCTAGTTTCCTCAATGTTAGTATTAACTTGAGAACTATTGAGATTACTTACCTCAGTATTGGAAGATGATGGGGTTGATAGTGGGGTCAAGTCGCTGGACATCTCGTACTGTATCTGTGTTGTAGGTATCTCGGCGGGTGTACTAACCTTCTCTGTTGGACCAACGTCTGGCACAGAACTCGGCAATGGCACTGAGGTAATTTCCCCTGGATGAAGGAGTGTTGTTTGGACAGTTGATGGCGTAGTGGATGGTGTATGGAGCCAACTTAGGGAGTCGATCACCTTTTTCTCCCCCCTGACTCCCTTGTTGGTGGAAAAAATATTTTGTTTCAACGAAGTCACAGTTTAAGGTAGTATGAAGGTGTTTAGTCACAGGGTCATAACATCTATACCCCTTCTGATTTTTTCCATACCCCATGAAAACACACTTAACAGCATTTGGTGAGAACTTTGTACGATTGTGTTTAGGGATATGAACATACACGGTGCATCCAAAAACTCTGGGTTCAAGTGTGAGAGATGAGGGTATGTCAGAGTGGGTAGCTAGGAACTCAAGGGGTGGTTTAAAGTTTAGGATGTGAGTTGGCAGCCGATTCAGGAGGTAAACAGAGGTAGCTACAGCTTCGGGCCAGTAAGATGTAGGGACTCGGGAGTCGATGATGAGGGCTCTGGTTATCTCTAAAATGATCCTATTCTTTCGTTCAGCTACCCCATTATGTTCAGGTGTGTATGGACAGGTTGTTTGGTGGATAAGACCTTTTTCAGTGAAGAAGTTTTGCATCTTGGAATTAACATACTCCCCCCCATTATCAGATCTAAGGATTTGAATAGATTTTTTGTATTGTGTTTGTACTAGATTATAGAAATGGGTGAATTTTTCAAAAACTTCCCTTTTTGATTTTAAGAAGTATACCCACGTCATTCTAGAACAGTCATCAACAAATAGCAAAAAATATCTAAACCCATTATCACTAGTAACCGGAGCTGGACCCCAAACATCAGAGTGAAGTAAAGAAAAGACTGAACTCACACGAGTATTATTAAGTTTGAAAGAGTGACGATGGCTCTTGGCCAAATAACATGTCTCACAGTTCAAAGGGTGTGAAGTAACAAGGTTTGGATAAATTAACCGTAGATATCCTATGGATGGGTGTCCTAACCACCGATGCCAAAGCCAAGTCTGGTCCTCTGTCAGTCCTTGAGTCAGCATCGCAGCACCCTTTTGAGCTATCCCATCCACATAGTAGAGTCCTCGATGTTCAGTGCCACGCCCAACTATCTTCCCCGTCCTCGTATCCTGTACAATGCAGAAGCCGGGCTGCATTAGTAAGTTACAATGTAATTCTCTTGTTATTTGACTAACAGACACCAATTTATGAGATAAAGACGGGATATATAAGCAGTTTGAGAGACATAATTCCGAGGATAATTTAATGGTTCCAGCTCCTTTCACAGATGCTAAATTGCCACTAGCAACTCTAATATATTTTTTCCGGGTCGGGAAAATCTCCATAAAATCTGAGGCATCAAAGGACATAGTATCTGTTGCTCCACAATCAAAAATCCAACAGTAGTCTTTATCTGGTATGTCATAATTAGTAGAGGATAATGCTAAGGCCCGGAAAGAACGAGATTTATAAGTGAGTGAGGGGTTTAAAAAACATAACCCCTCATTTTCTCCCCCTTCGTGAGCCCTAGCCGCCATAGCTCCTCCTCCTCTCTCCTCGTTGATGCGCGTCTGTGGCGGTGGTGGTCCGACGTTGCCCGCCGGTGTTCCGGCGTTGGCGGCTCGTGTCTCACCGCCTGTTCTAGCGTTGGTGGCTCGAGTCTCACCGCCTGACCATGTCCCTGCTGTCGCCTGTCCGTTTGGGATCCACGACCCACCGGTCGTCGCTCCGGCAGTCACAGTTGACGTGCCGCCGCTGACCGCTATCGTCGCTTGTCCAGCCGGGTACCATGGTTGATTCCAATTTCGAGAGGCAGCTCTTGATTTCTTCATTTCGTCCCACCATTCGGGAAATCCGATGAGTAAGAAGCACCCCTCTTTGGTATGCTTTTTACCTCCACAATGTGTACATACGAGTTTGCTCTTGTCGATTTCCCCCTTTCTGTTGTTCCAGGTTTGATTTCCTTGCTGTGGTCGATTGGAAGGCGGTGGCGGTCGGCTCGGCGGTGGTGGTCGGCTGTGGTTGACTGCGGCGAGTCCGGACCCGATTCCTCCAGTTGGAGATTCCGAGGGCTTGAGGATGCCTTCGTTTGTGGCCTGCCTTCGCACCAGTCCGTAGGCTCTTCGAACAGTTGGTAATGGATCCTTGTCCATAATCTCCCTCTTGATATTTGCATATTTGTCATCCAATGCGCTTAGAAATTGATAGAGGCGATGGCGCTCTTCCCTTCTCTGGTATCCCTCTATGTTTGTCGGACTTGGATCTCGGGTATCAATCGAAATCCATAAGTCCTGCATCTTGGTCCACAATCCTTCTAGTGTCATAGATTCTTGTTTGATTGCCATGGCTTGCCGGTGCAGATCATAGATTTGGAATGGATCAGATCCACTTCCATAAGTAATTGCCAATCCTTCCCATAGATCAGCGGCAGTTGCATACTGTGATACCTCGTTCACAAGTCCGGTTTCAATATTGTTGATCATCCAATTGAAAACGCAGTTATCCCGTTGCTCCCATCTTGTGTAGCTGGGATCGTCAATGGCGGGGGGTTTTGAAACTCCATTAATGTGAGATGTCAAGCCCTTTCCCACAATTGCTCGTTTCATGAGGTTAACCCATAAGGGATAATTCTCCCCATTAAGTTTCGCCTTGATGGAAATTTCTCCAAAGGATTCAGGTTGGTCGTAGTTTAAGGGTTTATGAGCCGATGATGAATCTGAAATTCTGAGGTTTTGTTTGAGGAATTCTGCAAATTGTGCAGCAAATTCCATCGGAAAATTTGTTGGGGTAATGTTTGATGTGTTTGAAGTTTCCGAATCTGACATGATTTATGTGATTTGATTTTGGGTAGATTTGTAGAATTTTTGAGAATGGTTTTGCAGGTTTAAGCGGAAGATGAACTCAAATTTGAGCCTGATGACTTGCCTGCTCTGATACCATCTTGAAGATAGTAATCGGGAGAAGCGAAAGAAAGAGAGAACGACATGAGAGAATTGAAATTCTTTTTATTTTCTTGTATATCTTCCATACACATTACACCCCAATATATAGGACAAAGATATACTCTAAATAAGGAAAAAGATATATTCCTAATATGTGATGATTTAATTTCCCTTGATTGTGTTCCTCTATTTTGGCTATGATGCTATGATATTCTTAACAGTATCAAGGAACCTCTCCGGCGACGTCGTAGCCTAATACTTTAGTGTCCTGAGATGATTCTCAGAGGGACCAATAATGGGACAGGTGAATGCAGTCTAAGACTCTCTTTGATCGCTGCTAATTTCAAATAAGGCATTTTTTCTAAGTCTTCTTCGTCTACTTGGGCCTTGCTTCATTTTGCAAACCTTCCATGGTTGTTGGATTTCTTATAAGCTCTGCCATGGTTGTTGGATTTCTTATAAGCTCTGCCATGGCCCACTCCATAGCAGAAAGCGTTGTATCACTTCCACCCCAAAACATGTCCTACATATTTAGATGATTAGTCAGATATTCAATCAAGATATAGACAAAGGGGCAGATTTTGGAAGACATGATGCCAATTTTTACCAATTACACTACTAAAGCACAAAAAAACAAATTGAAATTAAAGGGGAAAAAATTAGACTTTCCAAACTGTATTAAATAAATTTATTAGGTGTGAATATTCGAATATTTCAATTCATATTCTAAAATCGAACTCATCCAAAAATATCGAATCAAATTAATCCAAAAACTCATATCACAAAACATGCATCTCAACGTATAATTAGGGGGTGTATTGGATTGAGATTCTGTTACTTTTTAAACTCTTTTAAAATCCACAGGTATTCAATCAAAACTTTTTAAAATCTGGTGATATTCAACGATCCATGAAATTCACCAGGATGAGAGCTTTGATTGCTTCATCTTCGACAAGAGAAGTGTTTTGATTCTCTCTCTGAAACTAAAGCAATATGTCTACAATATCCATCTCTCTCTCGTCATCACCATCACCATCACCATCACCACCACCACCACCACCACCAATTTTCTCCGAATCTCTATGTTCTTGAATTACATGTTCCAGAAATTCATCAAACAGTTTAGCAACCCTCTCCACTTTTGCATCTAATCCACTCACACGATCAATCCACGCTAGCCACGGAATGAAATCTCCGACCGGCGAAACGCCCATCAGCTCCACAAATTAACTCCCTCGAAAACTGTTGGAAATAGTTTAGTAATTAACTATTAATTGTGGATAAATATTGTTAATTAAATATTTATTATTTAATTAAAATATTTGTTGGATGTTAATCTACGCCGTGAGCAGATGAACGTGGTATATTTAATATCTCTAAACCGATTTCCGGTGAGTGCGATATTGTATGCTAAAGGTTGGATGTTGAAGTAGTAATTAACATGTTATTAATTATAATAAATGTTAGCTGTCCCACATCGGTTATATGTGGATGATTTGACTAGTATTTAAGGCTATGTCTGTATGGGCTTAATAACTTGTTGGGTTAGTGTGTATGGATGTGTATGGGTGCTCACGCGCGCGCACACACACACGCGTGCACCGCCGCCGACGACGCTGCCGCCGCCTGTCCGTCCGTCCGGACGGGCTCGGGCTTGGGACTTAGACTTGGATCTTGGCAATTGGTGTTTCCACAAGCTCAATTCTTTAATTGTTGAGCCCAATCCGGAAGCCCAGCCGTGTGAAGCCCATCGGCCCAAGACCTTTGGTCTCTGTAATAGCCAAGGCTGTTCACTTCCGCTGGCCACCTCTTCACGTCAAGAAACTGTCGACCATGAATGGCTGTGTTAATGAGACGAGCCCCTCCACGTGTCCGAGAGCTGCTATATAAGGGAGGCATCGTCATTTGCATTCGACACTCAGAAAATGCAATATGCACTCCTCTGTGCATAGCATAGCATTTCATACACTTTCGAGTTCAGTCTTCATTCCTGTTCAGTTCGCCGAAGCTCGGTTCTATTTGTGGTGCTACTACAGCCGAGACGTCAAGATCGTTTTAACCTTTGGGGACGAGCCGCCTTACCGTGAGCACTACCGAGGCGTATTCTCGTCTTGCGGGCAGAAGTTCTACTTCGGACGATCTCTGGTTTTCCTAATCTCTGTTCTTCACTTTCCTTGGTAATTCTTACAAATTCTGTTTCTGTTCAAGTACATCAATAAAAGAAGTATTGTTCATTGTTATCCACACGAGCAAGTACCCGATTCCTAACAATCGCAAGACGAGAATATCGAAAGTTACTTGTTCGTGTGCTTCCTCAAACTGAAGTTTAATCTGAAACTCTACTGAAAAGATGTCTACCAATCCGAGCACCGGCACTAATTCATCAACCAATTCTAGAACGATTGGCTCCTTGAGCTCAACCATGACTCCTATTCAACCTGCTGCTCGGCTCATGCCTATCGCCGAGAAACCTCCCGTTTTCTCGGATACTGATTTCAAAAGATGGTCCCAAAAGATGATGTTCTACATCACCACAATGGGGCTTGCTAGCTTCCTGCGTGACGAAAGACCTCCTGTCCCAGCTGAAGACGAGGCAAATGTGCAAGTTCGTATTGACTACGATACTTGGGTGCATTCCGACTATCTGTGTCGGAATATGTTGCTGAACGGGCTTGATGATGGCCTGTTCAATGTGTTCAACATCAAGGAGACTGCCAAAGAAATTTGGGATATTCTTGAATTGAAGTACCGTGTTAATCCTGCTAGCACGAAGAAGTTCGTAGTGACGAGGCTCAGCGAATTCGAAATGGTGGACAGTCGTCCTATGATGCCACGGGTGCAAGAGTTCCAAACTCTTGTGCATGATGTTCATTCTGAGGGGATGCCTCTGCCCGAGGCGTATACTGTGGTGCTCTTGGTTGACAAGTTGCCGCCTAGTTGGAAGGAGTTCAAGGGATACCTTAAGCATAAGCGAAAGGAGATGACCCTTGAGACGTTGGTGGCTAAGCTTCAAACTGAAGCTCAAGTCCGTGATCAAGATTTGAAGACCAAGGCTCTAATGAAGGCTAAGGCTAATTTGACCGATGGTAGGGGCAGACCTTCGAAGAAGAGTCCTTATCCCGCCAAAGATAAAGGAAAGAAAGTAGCACCTCCAACCAAGTTCACCGGACCGTGCTACAATTGTGATAAGCCCGGACATATGGCGAAGAACTGCCGTCTGCCGAAGAAGAAGGGAAAGGGCAAGGTCAACCATGTCCAAAAAGACTTCGACACCTGGGACAAAGACGACCTTGTTGCCATGATCACCGAGGTAAACCATGTTTTGGACCCTAATCCTGTTACTTGGTTTCTTGACACAGGTGCGACTGTTCATATCTGTATGAACCGGGACTTGTTCTATACCTACAAGGAAGTTCAAGACCGTTTTGTCACCGAGACGAGTGACCGTACCTCACTTGTTCTCAGAGTTAGGACTGTTGTACTCCAACTCGCCTCCGGTGTGGAGATAATTTTGAAGGATGTGCTGCATGCTCCGGCAATCTGCAAGAATTTGGTGTCTAGCGTCAAACTAATTAGGGCTAAGTTTGATATAGATCTTCACAGTGATTTTGTAATAATACGTAAGTTTGATAAGACTCTTGGACAAGGTCATATTGTTGATGATATGTTCAAGTTAAGTGTGCGTACTTGTAAGCCTTCTAAGGCAGTTGCTAATGATAATAAAGCTACTACTTCTGCTTACTTGCTTGAGTGTTCTGATTTATGGCATTGTATACTTGGTCACGTAAATCTAAATGCTATAAAAAGACTTGCTAACATGGACTTGTTAAATATTAATTTATCTAAGACACAAGACAAGTGTGAAATCTGTGTTGAAGCAAAAATGGCTAAGTTACCGTTTAAGTCGGTTGAACGAAGCACCAAACATCTAGAACTAATTCACACCGATGTTTGTGACTTAAAGTTTGTGACTTAAAGTTTGTGCAAACTAGAGGTGGTAAAAGGTATTTTATTACCTTTATTGATGATTGCACAAGGTATTGCTACCTTTACTTGTTAAGAAGTAAAGATGAGGCTATTGAAGCTTTTAGGAACTTCAAGAACGAAGCCGAAAATCAACTTGGTTGCCGAATCAAAATGGTTCGAAGTGATAGATGTGGAGAGTAGGTTGCTCCATTTGCTGAATTATGCAACGAAAGTGGTATAATCCATCAAACGACTGCTCCTTATTCACCACAATCAAATGGCGTTGCTGAACGTAAGAATCGTACTCTTAAAGAGATGATGAACGCCTTATTGATTAGTTCGGGATTACCCCAGAACATATGGGGGGAAGCTGTCTTGACAGCTAACTACATCTTGAACAAGATTCCAATCAAAGGGAAGGACGTGACTCCCTATGAGCTTTGGAAAAGAAGGAAACCTTCGTTTAAATACCTCAAAGTGTGGGGGTGTTTAGCTAAGGTTGAAGTGTCTTTACCAAAACAAGTTACAATTGGACCTAAAACGGTAGATTGTATCTTTATTGGTTATGCACTGAACAGCAGTGCGTATCGATTTGTTGTACACAAATCGGAGATACCCGACATTCATGTGGGTACGACGATGGAATCAAGGAATGCTGTATTCTTTGAGAACATCTATCAAAATAAGGATAAAGTTGATTTTAACTCTAGCAAGAGAGTTGAGAATGAAGTAACAAGTTCTAAACTTGTAGATGAGCCTATGAGTTCTGAACCCATAGATGGAAATATTGCATCTAGTTCTAATCCGGTGTTCTATGGACCGCCGAATAGAAAGCGACCTAGGTCTATGCCTGTGAATGAGCCTAGACGAGGTACTAGAGTAAGGAAAGTAAAGATTTATGGACCGAACTACGTCGTTTTAATGCTAAACGGTGAACCGGTATCCGTAAAAGAAGTCTTATCTGGTTCGGATGCTGCCTTGTGGAAAGAAGCTATAGACATCGAGATTGAGTCTATTATGCTTAATCATACTTGGGTGTTAGTTGAACTACCACCAGGCTGTAAGGCGTTAGGATGCAAGTGGATCCTAAAGAAGAAGTACAAGTCTGACGGTACTATTGATAAATATAAGGCCAGACTTGTAGTTCAAGGATTTAGACAAAAGGCCGGTTATGATTTCTTTGATACCTACTCGCTTGTGATGAGACTTACTTCTATTAGGGTGCTTCTCGCTATTGCTGCTTTGCGCAATCTTGAGATTCATCAAATGGATGTTAAGACTGCATTCTTGTATGGGGAGTTAGATGATGAAATCTATATGAAGCAATCGGAAGGATTTATTGTACCTGGAAAAGAGCACATGGTATGCAAACTACGACGGTCTTTATATGGATTGAAACAAGCGCCTTTGCGTTGGCACTTGAAATTTGACTAAGTGATGTTGTCAAATGGTTTTAAAATCAACGAGAGTGACAAATGTATTTATATTAAGAAAACGGGTGACGATTATGTTATCGTTTGTCTTTATGTAGATGACATGTTGATTATGGGTAGTAACTCTCGTGTGATTGGTGAAAGAAAGAGGATGCTAAGTATGAATTTTAGCATGAAAGATATGGGTTTGGCTGACGTTATTCTTGGAATTAAGATTCTAAGAATGCCCAATGGAATTGCTTTATCGCAATCTCACTACGTTGAGAAAGTGTTGAGGAGATTCAATGCTTATGATAAACCCATTGCTAAGACTCCTTGGGAACTGAATGTTCATCTAAGTGAGCACAAGGGAGAACCTGTGGGTCAAGATGAATATGCTAAGATCATTGGGAGTTTGATGTATTTGTCAAACTGTACCCGACCTGATATAGCATGCTCGGTTCACAAGTTGAGTAGTTATACTACTAATCCAAGTAATGAACATTGGAGAGCCCTAGAGCGCGTACTAGGTTATTTGAAATATACTCAGAATTTCGCGATTCATTATTCAAAAGAACCTGCTGTACTTGAAGGGTATAGTGATGCTAATTGAATATCTGACTCCAAAGACTCGTTTTCTACGAGTGGATACGTGTTTACTATTGGGGGTGGTGCAGTATCTTGGAAGTCTAAGAAACAGACTTGTATTGCAAGGTCTACCATGGAATCTGAATTCATAGCTTTAGATAAAGCTGGTGAAGAAGCTGAATGGCTTAAAAATTTCCTCGAGGATATTCCATGTTGGACGAGGCCTGTGCCGTCTGTATTGATACACTGTGATAGCCAATCTGCTATTGGACGAGCACAAAATATGTTTTATAACGGTAAGTCTTAACATATTCGTCGACGACATAACACCGTAAGGCATTTGATCTTGAGTGGGGTTATCTCAATTGACTATGTGAGGTCGATAGATAATCTAGCGGATTCGCTGACTAAGAGCATTAATCGAGATCAAATGTATAAACTGTTAGAGGGAATGGGTGTTAAATCCACATCTTAAAGGATGATTATAGCGGATACCCAACCTTGCAGATTGGAGGATCCCAAGAGCTTGGTTCAATGGGACAACGAAGTTATAAGAATCTGTGTGTTAAACACTCAAACATACCTATTCTCTGAAAACAGTGAGTGTTTGTTTACCTACACGTGGTGAGGTTAAGTCTTATGACTTTTAATGATTCTTGGATACCTCGAAGAGGTCAAGTATAGTAGGATACTTGAGAATAAGAATCATCTATATAAGTGTGAAGTGAGGGCCGCTTCAATTGATACACTTATGAATCCAAAGGGGTGTCCAAGGCCAAAAGGGACACAAAACATTAAAACGGACGAAATTGAGATGATATTGTGTCAATATTGTTGTCTCGGTATACACCATGGAGGACTAGTTCAAGGTTTTCATAACCACTATGCCGCCGGTATACTCGATGATGTTGACTATGGATAGGTTCAAAGCCACAAGCTACCTAGCCAAATGCAGTATTGTCTCTTGAGGACTGACCTTTGCATTTACATTCATTTTGCATTGGCATTCTCACTCATGTGGGGGATTGTTGGAAATGGTTTAGTAATTAACCATTAATTGTGGATAAATATTGTTAATTAAATACTTATTATTTAATTAAAATATTTGTTGGATATTAATCTACGCCGTGAGTAGATGAACATGGTATATTTAATATTCTCTAAACCGATTTCCGGTGAGTGAGATATTGTATGCTAAAGGTTGGATGTTGAAGTAGTAACTAACATGTTATTAATTATAATAAATGTTAGTTGTCCCACATCGGTTATATGTGGATGATTTGACTAGTATTTAAGGCTATGTCTGTACGGGCTATGATTTGACTAGTATTCAAGCGCGCGCACACACACGTGCGCGGGCCGCCACCGACGACGCTGCCGCCGCCGCCCGTCCGGACGGGCGGGCGGGCGAGCGGGCTCGGGCTCGGTCCTGGGACTTGGACTTGGACTTGGATCTTGGCAATTGGTGCTTTGGGCTGGTGCTTTGGGCTGGTGTTTGGACTTGGATCTTGGCAATTAATGAGACGAGCCCCTCCACATGTCCGAGAGCTGCTATATAAGGGAGGCATCGTCATTTGCATTCGACACTCAGAAAACGCAATCTGCACTCCTCTCTGCATAGCATAGCATTTCATACACTTTCGAGTTCAGTCTTCATTCCAGTTTAGTTCGCTGGACCTCGGTTCTGTTTGTGGTGCTACTACAGCCGAGATGTCAAGATCGTTTTAACCTTTGGGGACGAGCCGTCTTACCGTGAGCACTATCGGGGGGTATTCTCGTCTTGCGGGCAGAAGTTCTACTTCGGACGATCTCTGGTTTTCCTAATCTCTGTTCTTCAGTTTTCTTTGTAATTCTTACAAGTTCTGTTTCTATTCAAGTACATCAATAAAAGAAGTATTGTTCATTGTTATCTACACAAGCAAGTACCCGATTCCTAACCTCTTCTCCTCCCCGCCGTCGCCGTCGAATTTCCTCCCAAGTGCCACCTTACAAATGACGTCATTCGCCGTCACCTCCAGCTCATCACTCAAGTTCACAACCACCGTCGATCCCAACCGTCCGATCCTCTCGATCAGGATCGACGTCTCTTCTTCTCTCACGCGCCGGTAGGATTGAACCCTTTTGCTGCTGAGCAGCTGCAGCACGCATATGCTTCGCACGTGCCCCCAATAATCGTTGTAGGGTAGGAAAGTGACGTCACGTGAGCCGTATATAAGCCGGTTCGAAATGCTGAGCTTCGGCCGATTCGAAAAGATGAGGTCCTGGTTTTTCATGATCTCGCGGGCGACGGCAGCGGAGGAGGCCACCACCACCGCCATGTTGTCGAAATTGAGTAGCATCAGCTCGCCGTAACGCTTGGATAAGGACTGGAGCGAGCGGTGGGGAAGTGTACCCAGCTGGTGGAGATTTCCGATTATAGGAAGCCTTGGTGGAGACGGCAGTAGAGTTTTCCTGGCGGTGGAGCGCCGCCTATGGAGGAAGAAGATGAGTAAATTTTATGGAAATGAGAGGAGCCGTTAGTTCATGTAATGCCATTTTTTCTATGTATCAATGAAACTACAAAAGTGTCCAATATATATACTCCTTATTTTTTAAGTATTTAATTTATAATACTCCCTCCCTTCATTTTGGGATAAGCCTTTTTTCTTAATGTGGAAACCATTTCTCTCATAAAATGTGAGCTTCGTCACTTTTTATCTTTTAAACTTTCTTGTTAATTCTTATGCCTAAAAGAAACAAAATATAATACTTATTTTGGACTAAAAGAGATGTTTTTTTTTGGACATGGGGAATGGATTTGAATCTTAAACCTTACATGATTAAAGGTCACACCTTTTTATTTCTTTTTGTAGATAATAGAATAATAGTTATATATATATATATATATATATTATGATATATGATAATAATCTTTTTATATCTAAAACTTTCAAAGTTGGGATGAAATATAATTGCAGAGGTTAATCTACAATTGATGATGACATCAGGCACGTCCGGATTAATCGGGTACCAGCAACCTGTTAACACAAAAACACGTAAGGCCTTAAGTTGAGCACCGGAGGGGGTGTCAACCGTAGAGCTTCTGACTCTCAAGTTGTAAACGAATAATGAGTAGAAATGATAAATAAGACGATTAAGAGAGAAAGGTAGGTTGGAAGCAATGTCTATTCCAAGCTGTCTGTTGCGTTCGGAGGGCATAAACAGTGAAGGCGGGATGTGATAATGGAAGGTTGGAGGCGGAGATAGCTCGGGTTGGCTATTTTTGACTTGTGATAGCAATAAGCTAGTTGGCGGAAGTAGAGAGAATTCTTGAGAGAGTACGAGAGATTTGCGAGTCGGATTGAGCGTAGGCTATAAGATATCCTATGGTGTATGGATGGATAAAGATTGATCGTAGGCAAATGGCAAACTGGATAGCAGTCGGATGTAAGCGGGAGAGATGAAATGTGTGCAAGTTGGATCAACGTAGGCCTATAAAGGCAGCCGTAGCCGGCTAGACCGATGTTGATGTATAAGTAAACGTAGCCGGATATAAGCCGGCGTAGTTAGATATAGATCGGATGATTGATGAAAGATCTATTATAAGTGTAAGCGGATGTAAGTCTATGTAGTCGGATTAAGGCCGTAGCCAAATAACAACTACGGTTGGATTGGCCGTAGTTGGGTAGACGTTGTAGTTGGATGGATCGTAGCCGGATGAGGCGTAGCTGAATGGGCCGTAGTCGGATGTCAAATGTAGCCGGAAAGGTTGTAGCTGGATGTGGAATTGGGCGAATGCAAAGGTAAACGGATGTAGGCGGAGGAATTATCTAAGTAAGTGTAGGTGGAGGAAGAGTACAAAAAAGTGGTAGTCAATGAAAGCGGAGTAGCTGGATAGGCCGCTGTCAATATGTAAGTAAGTGTAGTAGGAAGTAAGCCGACGTAGCCGAATGTAAGCGGAGTTGAGAAAGAGAATGAGCAATGACATAGCCGATTGACATATATAGGCGACTAGTATCCGTTTAGGGTTTAGGGTTTCCGTCATTTTTTTCTCTTAGTCGGTTGTAAAACACGTTGGTTATTTACAGCTGATATGATCCGCCTGTTACGAGTAGAATATATCCCTTTGGACTAGGTCAAGTCGTTCAACTAGCTGTTGACACCCTTGGGTTGAGCGTGGAGTTGGTCTAGGTTATTGAATAACTTATCGGGCTAGAATAGGAATAGTTATCGAGCTAGATCGCTAGGTGGGCTATAGGACTAGGCTTCTTGGATCGGCCTAGTCAATTGAACCAATCGATGAGGCTTGTTTGGCTTGGGCTGACTAAATAAATTCCACCTAGTCGTACAATGTCAATTTATAATTTATCGGACTAGACAGCTGATACCGCCTAGCTAGTTGAGCCGAGTAAAGGTGTTTGTTTGATTAGTCCAGCTAGACAATTGAATTCGCTTAGGTATTCAATATTGATATATGGCTTATCGGGCTAGATGGTTGATCCGCCTAGCTAATTGGGCTGATTAGAAATTCTTATTGGGCTCCAACTAGATAGACGGATTTCTCATACTACAATAATTAATGTTTATTATATAGTATTGCTTAAGGCCCCGTTTGGTAGAAATACTAATAATATTGAGATAAATAATACATAGATAAATAATATGGAGATGGTAGGATAGATTATGATATTTGTGTGTTTGGTAGAAAATATAATAATTCTTTTTATCAAAATTTGGTGTTTGGTAGAAGATGTTAATATCAATACTAAGTTATGGAATTATTATTGTACCCCTACCCATCATACCATCTCTCTCTCCTCCAACCGCCCCCTCTCTCTCTCCCCCCTTCTCTCTCTTCCTTCTCTCAATCTTTCCTCTCCACTCACTCCACCAGCCGCCTCCCCCTCTCTCTCCCCCATTCTCTCTTCCTTCGCAGGAGGCTGGCGAAGAGTCGATCTATTTCTTCAATTAGCTGTATTTGAGTTCCGAGAGCGCTTTGAGTTCGTCGACGACGGCTTGATTGGCGCACTGGATGGCGTCGCTGTTGTAGGGGAACTGGGCCATCTGGCGTAGGCGGCCTTGGCGGTGGAGATGGTGGCGAAGAGCTTGGCGACGAAGGCTTCCATGGCGGCGTGATTCTGCTGTTGTTGCTCTTGTTTGGAAGGGCTAATTCCATTAATCAACTACAGAGATAATTTTGTTTTAGTTTGGATCAATTTATGGAATGGAAATGTGTTTGGTGAAAAAAAATGTAATGAAATGGTTTTTTTTTTTTACGGGAATGAAATGGGATTAATTTGGAAAAAAGAAGAAAAAGGAGGGTGGAGACGATGATGAGGGAGCAGAGGGAAAAAGAAGAAAAAGAAGAAGTGGAGGGGCGGGTGGCAGAGGTGGAGCAGAGGGCGGCGCTGCTGGCCCTGCCGTCGAGCTCCGGCCCACTCCGAACAAAATTGGAAGGGAGCAGAGTTAGGAGGTTGGCCCAGTCGACGCCGGTGGAGGTGGAGCCGAGGCGGCGGTGGAGTGACTGTAAGAAATGAGAGTTTAAGAGAGGAGGGATGAAGAAGATAAGAGGGTAATTTTGTCTTTTTAATGTTTAGTACGAGGTACTGTTGAAGCCATATAAATAATACCATCCGAGTGGTCGAATTATTAATATGTCATTCTTTGTATTATAACACCGGGCTTTCCGTTAATAACGGGTTCTTTGTATTAATAATTTTTCCTACCAAACAATGTATTAACCCATATTAATAATATAGTATGACTTAATATGGCCTACCAAACGAGGCCTAAATACAAAATTACTACGTATTCCTATTGCAATATATCTATATATAGTTGTACATGTGTATATTTTGCACATTCCGAATGAGTTCAATTTCAAAAAGTCATACAAAAAATAAGTTCGATTTGTACGTTATCTCAAATTTTCTCTCTCTCACTATACAATTGAGGAAGATCCTCTACTGTGCATAGCAGCACAGCAGCCCATGTTGTGCACCCAAACGGCAGCGTATTGCTCAATTTTTCCATTCCATTTTATTTTTCTTTTCCTTTTCTTTTTTGCAAATTAATTGAATGTTTGTATTATTTTTTTCCCTCCTTTTCTAATTAGCCATTTCATATTCCACCTTTTCATATCTTTCCCAATCTATTAAGCAAACTTCATCTTCTCAATCTGATTCAAGCCCTTTTGAAGACAAAGGAGTGAAAACACACGTTGAGTTTGAGAGCAATTTCATTGACGTTATTTTGGGTGAAGATGAGAGTATTATAGCTATAGACTAATTAACTTCCTTGGAGAGAGGTTAACTTGAAGAAGATACAAACACCATTTTTGCACAGTCAAGGTTCTTTTCTAAACTAATTTTTTTTCTTGATCAATTTGTGCAAATGGAAATGTAGCTTTTAAAAGAGGATTTCACTTGAAAAGAGGATTTCGCTTGAATGTTAATACTTCTGAATTATTGTTAATTTCATACCGATGCTCTGAATTGTGTTAATTTCATGCGATTTTGGTCATCCTTGTGAAAGAGTCTAGCTGGCCAATATTATTCATGGTTAAATGGTGTTATTCCACAATTTAGTGTTACTGCCATATATAACCCATAATTAATGATCATCTCCCTTTTAATATTTTAATTAGTAACCGAAGAATTTTATAGGAAGGAAAAAAAAATGAAACAGAACAGAAGGAATGAAATTTGTGTGAATGAAGACATATATAATTGGACATCTAATTACGTGGAGCAAACTGACAAAGAGAAAATAAATGGAAAAAAAGTTGAGCAACATAGCAGCTGGAAAAAAAGTTGAGCAAAAGGTGGCTGTAAACATTCAAGTAATTTGCAAAAAAGAAAAGGAAAAGAAAAACAAAATAGTATGAAAAAATTAAGCAATACGCCGCCGTTTTGATGCACAGCATGGGCTGCTGTGCTGCTATGCACAACAGAGGATCTTCCTCCCTGTAGAATCCGCTAAACCTAAATAAATTAGTGGGGCTAAAACTCTTTATATACATCTTTCACTCACAAGGAATTAACAGTCTAATCTATTCATTTCAAGTCATACTATTATGTTTGATTTTGATCACTTATAAAGTACCTACCGATATTAACATTGTACAATTTCTTAATAGTTAGTTTAGTTTTTAATTAGTTAATGTTAGAGTTGAGTCGGGCTAACTCAACTAAATCTAATTCACTTCGGTATTACTGACCGATCCAAGCCCAACTCACTAGAATAGGTGGGTAGGCTAAACGATTTTTTTATTAGGCCCTAGAGACTTGAAGAACTAGTTTTAATATTGTAGATGAGGAATTCACCTTACGTCATTAACCATCTTTAAATATCAAATTTTGTGAAAAGTTGAAATTTTCTCTTGATATATGTCATAAAGTAGTTATTTAGGATATTTTTATCCTTATCTTATCTTTTTTTCACTTTCTTTATTCTCTCACCTCTCTCATTTTTCATCTTGAGCTTTCGAATCCGTACCAACATACTAGTACCACCGCCCATTTTTGGTTCTACAGCCGCCGCCGTTACCGTTATAGCAGCGGCGAGGTATGCTTGGTACGAATTCGTAGCAAGCATACCACCATCATCTTTCATTTTGCCATCGCCACCATCACCGCCACCGCCGGTACGTTTGCTACGAATTTACACCAAGCGTATCACCGTCATCTTTTATTCCGCCACAGCTACAATCACAATCACCATCGCCGCCATAGCGGCGACGAGGTACACTTGGTGCGAATTCGTGTGTGTGTATCAAACGTACCAGCACGAATATATGAATATTGTGTGTTCATACCAACTTACAAACTTTGGTTGTGCACATATATCCGATATTATGGTACGGGTATCGTGTATTAGTAACAGCGTAACCAACGTTAGATGTGGAACTAATTTATTTTTGGAAAAGCACAAGTGTAATTAATTTTTAGCCCATTTATTTGAATATTTATAACTTATTTACTTTAAATTGATTTTGAATGTTTACACTCCAATTTGATACGAATATTTCATATTGATCATTTGTACCAATTGTACAAATTATTTGTAATAATTTATCAAATGCAAGACAAATTGCAAAAAGGCAGAAACTCATGTACATCGGGTATACGTGATACATCTGGACTTTTTGACCCGAATCTGCCATCACAAAACTAACTAACTATATATATATAAGATAGAGATCAAATAAAAAAGAAATTATACGTGTTAACTAAAAATAAATCTACATCGTCCGTTTAATTAGATTGATGGCCTAGATTAATGGGATTGGTGTAGGTGTTATTCTCGCCTAATTACTATGAAGGGTATCTAAGTATTTGTAACAAAAATTATAACCGATTTCCTCCTTAATTGATGGGAATTATGACACCATTGACCAGCAAAATCCTTACGTGCATTTGCTTTTTATTAGTTTTTTTTTAATCGGAAAAAAGATATATAAACAAATAACAAACAATTTGCTTTTCATTTGTTTATTATATTTGAAAATTAACAAATCTTGTGAAAGATTTGTATTCGTAGCCTTCTGACCATAAAATCCTTCAAAATATTAAATACAATAATTTTGTTATTAATCTGAGTTTATCACCACCATCCAAATTGTTTAAATCTATGGCTTATATTCATTTTTAGTTAACACATAAGGAAATATTTCTAGTATAACCATCCCCTATATATATATACCACGCAACCTTATTCCTAAATAGGAACATTGTTGCTGCTACCACGCTGAGTGGTATCAGAGCCATCTCATTATTTTTTGGGGTGGTAGAAGAGGTGAAGTATTATCTTCATTCTTCATATAGAAAAATCGAATTTATATTATAAGTTAAAGCTTGAGGTTGCTCTACACGAGCTCTGCTCCAAGTCGGGTATTGTAAAGCCTATAAGGCCTAAAGGGCAAGGTAGGATAAATCCTTGACAGTATCAATCAAGAGCTTTAATGAATAAAATAGTCCGATCTTTCTCAATGAAGAAATCTTCTTCAAGTAGTTCTGAAAACTACAAAAATAAAGAGATAATTTTATCTGAAAATTTCGAGAGAAAATTACAAGACTGGAAATTGCCCAGTATCTCTCAATCAAAAATTTATAAACAAGGAAACTTTGAATTTCGAAGTGATTATGTCGTAAAAACGATAGAAAGATCTATTCCCCTAATAGGAGGATGTGATTCTTTCAAACTTCTTACTAAAGATCTAATTGAAGATCATCAATTTAAAAAATATAAATTTTTACATATTGGAATGGTCAAAATTGGTTTAAAACCACTAACCAGAGAATGTCTAAATGTAAGTGCTTTAATCATGGTCAGAGACCAAAGGCATCTACAATTAGAAGATTCTCTATTAGGAATTGTTGAATCATCACTCTGTGATGGTCCGATATATTTTAGTTGTTTTCCTAATTTTCTAGTTTCTTTATCTGATCCAAATATTTTGGATACTCTTACTTTAAATATTAAAACAAAAGGTTTTAAAATGAAAACTTATTCTGAAAATATTGTTCTTGTTTATAGAATTTGCTATATAGCAATGAACACAACTATTTCTAAATTTAATATTGTTACTGATTTAATAAAATCTAAAAAAGGAGAAACAACTCCTTTTATTACAGATGCTGCTTAAGGAAATCTAGCAGTACCAAAAACAATACAGTGGAATCAAGTTACTCTTCCAGAAGTCTGAAAACTTGATAATCTAACTCCACCTATTAAAGAAGAAGGCAGAAAACTTGAAAGCATCATTCAATATGTAGATGGTGATGTTGAAATCAAGTTTAAATCTAGAAGGTTTCGTCTTAAATTAGATGAAGAATCTCAAAGTTCATCTAGAGCTTCTACTTCTTCTATTCCTTTATCTGAATTTGAAAGAGTTAGTATTTTTGGAATTAATAAAACACCAGAGCAAGTTTCTCAACCCGAATATAAGGTTGAACTCCCAGCAAGTAGAACCTCTAGGAGAAATCCAGGATCTTCTACTCTTTATTGATATGGGTTATAGTAGTAATGTTTTTATGATTAAAAATAATCTTTCTTTTCCAAAATTAATTGAAAAGAGTCTTAATAAGACTAAAAATAGTAAAAAAAAAAATGGTTTCTCTGTTTTCTTTCGGATAGTCAAAGATCTCTTTACTCAAAGAGATATGATGAATGGAGCACTATTTTCGAATCTAAATTAGATTTTTTCAAATGGCTAGAAAAATTATATTTTCCCCTAAGAAAAAAGGAATTTCCTAATTTTAAGGATGAATTATTTCTCTCTGTTTTAGAAAAGAAGTATAAAATTTATACTCAAGAAACAGGAGAAGAAGTCGAGGAAACTCATCCCCCATTTTCAACTCTTGTTATTAAAACAGGAGAAAAGGAAATTTTTGCTACTCCTATTAAAACTGAATCTGGTAAAGGAGATTTTGATAATACTTAGCAGAATAAAGAAATTATTTAGCAGAATAATTTTACAAATCTTGATTTGCATTCCTTAGGAAATCAGACCAATAGGATAGAAGAATTGCTTCTTCACAAAAGTAATAAAGAAAAGTGTAATAGTACACTTATGATTAAGCCCCCTCCGAATCTTAAAAAAGAAAATTTTCTTTTAAGTTCAAAAAAGAATAGTGATTTTTTAGATGGCTTAACTAAAATGTTACAAAAAGTTAGTATAACTGAAAAAGCTGAAAGCAGCTTGAATTCTATTTCAGTTATTACTAAAGAAGAAAAGTCTTCTGAAGATTCTTCTGAAGAAGATCTTCAAGTTAATAAAATTGTTAAAGTTTCTAATATTAAACCGTTTTATTCAAAGGCTACACCTATAGATCTTCAAATTGAAGAAAATAAAGATTTTACTCAATTTAATGGTGAAGCTATTATTGAATGGAATATTTATGGAAAATCTGAATATCAGATTAAAACAATCGTTAAACAAATGCTAATGTAGTCTTCAGCAGCCAAAATTAAAGGTAATAATGATAGGCAAATTGCTCAAGCCATTATTACTTACCGGTCAAATATAGGGCTGGTGGGATTTTTATGTCTCAAAAGAAGCTAAAAATAAAATTTTTAGTGCCAGTACTACTGACCCTATGATGAAGCGTTGTCGTTACACTCTTCGCACAAATAATATTTATAAACACCTCTTGCCCAACAAGGTAGTAGTCAGCGGCAAGTGGGGTCGAACCCAAGGGACTCGGCGTAATCTGTTTTTCAGGTAGAACTCAACAAAAGGGATTTTGATTATAACTCAATAACCTGTAACTCACCAAGTAAAATTATCAAATAACAAAAAATGTTTGGATTGGGTTTCGAATCAATGATCCTAATTACTCATCACTCGTTCATTGGTGCAGAGATATTCAATTAACCGATCTTATCACTTAGTTTTAGACAAAGATTAGTTTATACCCTAAGGTTACGAAGTCACGATATAAACACACTTAGCCTATGTCTAATCAATTTTACAGATCTTGACCAGAAGGTAAGATCTCCTCTCTTGATCAATAAAGTCACGAAGACACTTCAGTAACAATGCTGCCCAACAGGCATTAAGAATAAACAGACCCAAGACAGCCAAGAGGTAGGTCAATACCGACTGCTCTCAAACACCCTTTACCTTCTTGGGCACGAAAGACACTCTCGTGTTAATCCCAATTTCTGTTAATGACTTAATCTCAATATCTAGATGGTGATCAATCAACTTTCAATATCAATTAAGTCTAAAATTAATCCTAAGTGTTTCGGGAACAAAATCAATTAACGAACTTAAATAATTAGACCTCTCAAGTTTAGAACGAGTAATTAGAATCACTTCATCTACATCCAACCCAAACAATAAACTTAGCTAGACATAATAATAAATGAAAACTCAAAACATATAAAGAAAAATATATTTAGCATAAACTAGAAACGGGTTGCTGCCCAAAAGCGTAGTCAGCAACTAAGGTCTTGGTTTCAAGCCAACAACTAAACTAAAGCAGTAAATACGAAATAAAAGTAAATTGCCCGTAGGACTTGTTTCTTCCTCACTTTCTCTCAACTAAGAATGCAGAACTAAGAATAAAATCGGCACACAATACATAATGAAGCTGTCCATATATATAGGCGATGGAAATTAGGGTTTAGGGAAGTTTCCTTGTTGATGAATGGCTCTTCCATGCATATCACATCCGCCCTTTCTCTTCATGCATGCACGCATGATTCTCTTTCCTTGCTTGGTAGATACCTTCTTTGATTAGACTCGGCTAGGATAAGAAAAGAAAGATCCAATCCTTATCCTCTTCCTAGAAGGAAAAGAAAAACCTGCTGCTGGTCCGACTCGCATCTTGCCCTCCATGTCTGCATCCTGAATTGCTTCCTGTGTTGACCAAGATCCTGGCTCCTCCGAGTACTCTGTCTGTTGGCTTAAAGGATATGGGGAGGTACTTCGTGACTTGTAGAATGGATATTTCGATGTTGCCCAGCTACAAGCTTCCAGTCCTATGCCCATTTGCATCGTATCACCATCTCAGCATCTCAACAACAGATTTTCCATCGGATTTGCCCAGCATCCCACCTGTTCTTCCTTGCACACCATCTCTCGACTTCGTGTCCTTCCAGACACACTTTGACTCGATAAAGACTAAGAAACACAAGAAAAACACAAGAAAAGATGGACACAAATATGGGTTCATCACACCAACACACTTGAATTACACTTGCCCTCAACTGTATGGTTGCAACTTGCCCAAGACTCAAACACAAAAAAGACAAAACAAAAACACAGACTCAAAAGATCAGCTCATGCACATGTTAGTAAAAACAGAATATGTAATCAGACAATGCCATCAAATAGGTCAAGATAGAGTTATTGGGCAACAAGGATATCCTCACCAGCACTCATCTCTCAAGTGTATAAGGTTAAGTATATACGCTCTTGACCAAAATCAACAATGTTTCTCCATAGGCTTGCCTGCCCTCTACATCTCTACTTCTTCGAACAAAATCAAACTACTTATCCTTAGGTCTTTAATGGGTTGTAATGTGGCTTAAGGCAAAAGGTAGGGAAATTTAGGAACTAGCTAAGTCAAGAACTAGGTTCTCGAGCAACAGATTGCCCTTGATTCCTTACTCCTATTCATCTAGCACACTTATTTTTTTCTGGACTTTAAAACTTTTTTTTTCTTTAACCCTACACCTCTAACTTAGGTGATATTGCCCAGTAAGTGTCACCCAACATTTGCTTCCATCCCTTGTTCTTCTAGACCTGAGTTCTTGACCATGAAGGCTTAAAATTCAGGCTTCTATAAGTAAATAGAAAGAATACGATCCAAGTTCAAGGGGGCTAATCAAAGGATAAATGTCAAGGCAGGAAATTTTTGGCCATAGGCATCTTTAAACAAAAATGCCTAATTCATCTAAGTAGTTCACTAAGTTTCATGAAGCTTTAATAAGAGATGCAGGCAAGTTCTAGATCAAAAAATGTCAACTGGTCATTATCACTCAAGAAAGAAAGCAATGTTGCACATATATATAGCACTTTAAAAGCTCAAATCCTCACAGTTAATGCCCAATATCTCATTCCGTCATGCCTATTTACATACGGCATCATCTATAAACCTATTCCAACTTATCATGCCAACATGCTGATAACAACTAAAACACACTTTAAAAACACAAACTGACACCCCAACACCCACACACTTTGCCTTAAGCAAAGTGGGTAAACTGTTGGGCAACAAACAAACATAAAACAAACTGACTCAACATTTAATTACAAACAGACTGAGATGGGAACTTTAAGGTCTTCACCACACAATTTGCTGGGCAAATTGTGGGTAAATTCAATAAGAACACCCTCTCGACTAACATCACAAAAATACAAAACAAGACTTAACAACAAAAATACAAAAATAAAAAATAAAAACCTAAACTAACATAAAAGGGAGGAACATAAGTCAAAGAGAAGATTCAGGTGAATACTTGAATCCTTGGTGTGCAAAGAATGCCAGCTGGGCATCCCTGATCTCGGTCAACAACTTCTCCATATTGGCCAGTCTGGTCTCGATCTCGATGTTAGGCAGCACCGCTGTGCTGGTGCTTGCCTCTTCCTTCTTGCCCAAGGGTGGTCGCCTGGTGGATTTTGGCATGCTGTAGTCAACAAACACGTATCTGCCATTTCTCAGCTCAATATCGTTCATCTTCTTCAAGGCAGCTTCTCCTAGCTTGTTGACCACCATCATCGGCTTCCCTTTCAGCTCATCGTAGACCCCAACTCCATTTGCAAAGGCCGTCACGAAGTGGCCACAAGTGCATCCCAACGCCTGCTTTGCCAACACCATCTTGAGCTGCTCTCCAAGGAACGCCGCGAAATTGACCTTGGTCTTGGTGTGCATACACCAGTAAATACCGCTCCTTGTTGCTCAAGTTGTTGCCGCTATAGTTCTTGCCATACAAGTTGTATGCAAGGATGCGATGGCAAAGCCTAAGGGCGTGAGTCTTCAGCTCGGTTCCCTTGTTGTTGGCCCCGTAGTACGGCGTTCCATTCCCGATCTCCTTCCACTGCTCCTCATAAGCCACATCTCCTAGGGGTGGCACCATGGTCTTGGCCTCCATGAACTCCTTCTTGGCCAGAACCCTCAAACTCACCATCCCCAGTATCTGGTTCAATGCACTCACTTGGAAGTCATACTTCTCGCCCAAAAGCGAGAAGGAGATCATGCTCACCCCATTCTCGGATCACTCCCTATTGCCGTCATGCTGTATACCTCCTTAACTTACTCCTCATAGACCTCCACAGGCTATTCCAAAAACTTCTTCCAGCCTATCCCCTCAAACAGCTCCCTGACTTCCTGGGCAACACCCAGGTTCTCGTAGAGTTTGAAGTCAAGAACCCTGGGTGCTGTCACCTTCCATTCTCTGGGCTTCCTGCACATCACCACTATGGGGCCCTTCCTCTTCTTCTTGTTCCTGCCACTTGCTGGGGTAGACTGATCAACATCCACTTCTTCACCAACATCGTCCCCTGCTTCTTCTTTCTCGCTAACCTTTGACGGAGTCTCGACGGCCATCCCTTTTGAGATCGACGGTTGGAAGGAGCCGGCGTCTGAAGCAGTAGTCTTGTGCTTCTTCGCCGGTGTTCCCTCCCCACCGTGAGGATGCTTCTTAGCCGCCTGGGCTCCCTTCTTCTTTGCCGGACTTTCCTTGGCCTTGGTCTTCGCCTGCACTAACGCCTCCGCTGCCAGTCTCGCCGCCACTGCATCAATAGCTTCATCCAAATTATCCTCATCGCCATTGTCGCCTTTTCCCTCATCACCTTTCTCTTCCTCTTCGTCCTCACCGTTGTCTTCTTCCTCTGCTTTTTCCTCTAATTTCTCTTCCTTGAACGCCGGCTTAGACTGAGTTTCCTCCTCCGTCTGCTTCGCCGCCTCTTCAATCAAACTGGGGTTTTTGTCGCTCATTAGCAACGTCGCATCGACCGGAGGGCTTTTTGGCACAGTGGTTCCGATGGTGATTTCAGGGTTTTGATCAACAGAGGGGTTGGCGGATTCCATGGGTAATTTTCTCTTGGTGGTGGTTTTGGGTTTAGTCGTGGCGGTGGTAGGGTTGTTGGTGGTGAGATCGATACTAGTTCCGGTGGGGATTTGTTCAACTTGTTTCTTGGGTGAGTGGACACCACAGTAGGGGTTTCGGAGGTTTTGATGGGAGAGAGAAGAAAGAAGAGAAGAAGTTGCAGACTTGAATTTGAAATCGGGTAGTGGGGGTATAGACGTGGTAGGGTGGTTTTAAAGGGCACGTAGTTGTAGGGGTACAGTAATCGCCTTGAACAGTCGTTGACCAACGACTTGGTTCTTGCCCAAAACCTCTGCTCCACTCCCACAGTTCCTTCCTTTATCGTGGATCCTGATCTTCAACCTGCATCTTGCTCAACATCTCCTGCACACTTAAAAACACAAATACACTCAGGAAACAAACTTTCCCCTATGGTTAGATTCGAACATAAAATGCTTCAAAATAAAATACTTAAAACATAAACTAACTAATCTACACTAATTTTTTTGGATTTTCATAATTTTACGATTTTTTTTGAATTTTCATATTTGAACGAAAATAAAACGAATAAAAACACAAAATTAAATATTAAAAAGAAAATACTAACCAGGTTGCCTCCTGGACAGCGCCCCGTTTAAGGTCTTGGGCACGACATCCTCCTCCTTAGAAGTTAGAGGTCCTCCTCGACAGGAAACCCAGATGGTTCCAACTCAACAAACTGTTCTTGCCCAAGATAGGCCTTCAGGCGCTGGCCATTGACTTTAAAAATCTTCCCGTTCTTGGGATCCTTGATCTCAACAGCTCCATTTGGGAATTGAGCTTGAACTGCATAAGGTCCTGCCCACTTGGTCGAGAGCTTCCCTGAAGATAGCCTGAACCGAGTTTGATAAAACAGCACTTGTTGCCCAAAATGGAACTCCTTTTCTTTAATCAAAAGGTCGTGGGTCTTCTTCATCATTTCCTTGTATAGACCGACATTATCATAGGCTTGGAGCCTGATCTCGTCGAGTTTCTGGATCTCGAGCTTTCTTGATTCACCTGCCTCGTTCTAGTCGAAGTTGAGTTGGGCAACAGCCCAATGTGCTCGATGTTCCAACTCCACGGGCAAGTGACATCTCTTGCCATAGACCATGCGATAAGGGGACATCCCAAAAGGTATCTTAAAGGCAGTCCTATACGCCCACAAGGCATCATCGAGGCGCATACTCTAATCCTTCCTTGTTGTCCCCACGGTCTTCCTCAAGATCGTTTTGATAATTCTATTAGACAATTCAGCTTGTCCATTGGCTTGTGGGTGGTAGGCTGTTGACACGCGATAAGTAACTCCATACTTCTTGAACAAGGCGGTCACCGTCGCGTTGCAAAAATGAGAACCTTGATCACTAATGATAGCTTAAGGTACACCAAACCTATTGAAAATTTGGGTTCTCAAGAAATTAGAGATGACCTTTGAATCATCCTTGTATGAAGCACGAGCCTCTACCCACTTCGAGACATAGTCCACTGCAAATATGATGTACTTGTTGCCTTTGGAACTCGGCAATGGTCCCATAAAATCCATGCTCCATATATCGAACACTTCCACAGGCAAAATCGGGATCATGGGCATCTCGTTTCTTCTTGTGATGTTGCCTTCCCTTTGGCACTTTTCGCACATCTTGACCCACTCATAACAATCCTTAAACAAGGTTGGCCAATGAAAACCACACTCCAAAATCTTCCTTGTAGTACGTTGGTGCCCAAAGTGTCCTCCACACTCCTTGTTGTGACAATTCTCAAGAATGCTTCTTTTCTCTTTGTCCTCGACACACTTCCTTATTATCTTATCCGCACATTCCCTCCATAAATATGGCTCGTCCCAAATGTAGAAACGACTCTCATGTTTAAGTTTGTTCCTCTGATAATGCCCAAGATCAGAGAGAATCTCTCCAGTCACCAAGTAATTCACGATATCAGCATACCATGGTTCATCTTGGGCAAGACTCAGATGTTCATCGGGAAAGGTCTCCTTGATCGGCACCCCATCATCTGGCTAGAGGATTCGACTTAGGTGGTCGGCAACTTAATTCTGGGCACCACTCTTGTCTTTGATTTCTATGTCAAATTCTTGCAACAAAAGAATCCATCTAATCAATCTTGGCTTGGACTCCTTCTTGCTTAATAAGTACTTCAGCACCGCGTGGTCTGTGTATACTACGGTCTTGCCTCCAAGCAAATAGGATCTGAATTTCTCAAAGGAGAAGACAATGGCCAACAACTCCTTCTCCGTAGTGGCATAGTTACATTGGGCTGGGTTCAACGTCTTGGATGCATAATAGATGACATAGCTCTCCTTTCCACGCTTTTGCCCAAGAACTACTCCTACGGCATAACCACTGGCATCACACATTAACTCAAAAGGCATCCCCCAATTCGGAGGTTGGATAATGGGGGCTGTGATCAAATTCTCCTTCAAGGCGTGGAACGCCTTCTTACAATCTTCATTGAACTCCCATGGTACTTCATTTTGAAGTAGTCTCGTCATTGATTGAGCGATGTTGGCAAAGTCCTTGACAAATCTTCTATAGAATCCAGCATGCCCTAGGAATCCTCTTAACTCCTTCACCGATCTTGGGTAGGGCAACTTGGCAATAATGTCGATCTTGGCCTTGTCCACCTCAATTCTTTTTCCTGAAATGACATGCCCCAAAACGATTCCCTCTCTAACCATGAAATGGCATTTTTCATAATTCAACACAAGGCTCTTCTCAACACATCTCTTCAAGACTCGATCCAGGTTGTTGAGGCATGATTCGAAGGTCTTGCCGTAGACAGTAAAGTCGTCCATGAAGACTTCGATACACTCTTCAAGAAGGTCTGAAAAATGTGCATCATACACCTTTGGAATGTCCCTGGTGCATTGCATAACCCGAACAACATCCTCCTATAAGCCAATGTGCCAAATGGGCACGTAAAGGTGGTCTTGCCTTGATCCTCGTCAGCAACCCAGATCTACATGTAACCAGAATAGCCGTCAAGAAAGAAGTAATAGTCATTACCAGCTAACCTCTCAAGCATCTCGTCGATGAAGGGCAAAGGAAAATGATCCTTCTTCGTCTTTTGGTTGAGCTTCCGGTAATCTATACACACTCGCCATCCGATTTGTAATCTCATGGCCACCATCTCGTTCTTGTCGTTCTCAACAACTTGGATTCCTGACTTCTTGGGCACCACGTGCACAGGGCTCACCCACCGGCTGTCGGACACGGGGTAGATGATACCCAAGTCAAAAAGCTTAAGTATCTCCTTCATCACCACTTCTTTCATGGCTGGATTCAATCTCCGTTGTGGATCTCTTACGGGGGCAGCATCCTCCTCAAGCAAAATGTGATGAACACAGTCCAAAGGGTTAATGCCCTTGATGTCGGCTAATGTCCACCCTATTGCCTCCTTATACTTGCTCAGCACCTCTCCAACTCTGACCTCTTCCATGCTTGATAACTCAGATGATATGATCACGGGCAAGGTCTCGTTCTTGCCAAGATATATGTATTTCAGGTGCTTGGACAGTGGTTTCAATTCCAAAGTAGGGGCCTTTTGCAGTGATGGCACCAACCTATCCTCCGGTTTCAATTCAGGGATATTGAGTGGTTCAAATCCCTGAGGCTGCATGTTGCCCGGAATCCTTGCATAACTGCATTCCTCCACATCTGCTGGTTCCTTGTTCTGGGCAAGATTCCCTTTTGTCGGCAAGCTGGCATCCTCCTCAAGAACTGTTTGTTGCCAAAATTCCTCTACTAACTCTTCAGTCTCATCATGGGGTAACTCCTCAAGTTCCTCATCGAACTCGTCTTTGTCTTTATGGAAGTTTTTAGGAGTGTTGTCCTCTAACTCCTCATCCGTCACATAGTCTTCATCGGTGGAGTCGAAACTATGTCCATGGACTGACTCCTCCCAGAAGTCTTTATCACTTTCATACTCATCACCTTCATAAAACTCCAACAAGGCACCATCATCCTCAATATCCTCTTCTTAGTCGAGATCCTGGTCAGGCCCCTGTATTAAATTGAGCTCCTCCTGACCTGAGTCCTCGTCGTCTTTTAAGAAGCAACTTAAGCTATTCAATGTCTCCATTCGTCGACCACATGTATTGAGGGTATTGAGGTGTTCTAGGGCATCATCCTGATTTTGCCGATAAGCATCAAACTCGATGACTTCTCCAGCTACTTGAACTGTCAACCTCCCAGTGTCACAGTCGATTTTGGTACAGGCCGTCCTCAAGAACGGCCTTCCGAGCAAGATCATTGGGTTCTTGATTGCCTTCTTTCCCATGTCAAGAACATAGAAGTCGGCTGGGAACAGAAGATCCCCCACTTTGACCAACACGTCCTCTAACACTCCATCAGGGTAGACAGTGGATAAATCCGCTAATTGGATGGTGACACATATAGGGAAGAGGGGTCCAAAACTCATTTAGTCGAACATGGCTCTTGGCATCACATTTATCGAAGCTCCTAAGTCAAGCATCACCTTGGGTATTGACGTAGTACCAATTGTGCATGGGATGGCAAACATGCCAGGATCCCTCTTCTTGATCGGAATATGGGAATTCATTAGTGCTGACACGTTCTCCACATGGAAACGGGCATTATCTGGGTACTTTGTCTTCTTCAAGCACATCTCTCATAAAAATTTTGCACACTTTGGCATGGATTGTAATGCCATCAACAGGGGCAGGTTGATTTCTACTTTCTTGAACACCTCCATCATGTCCTCCAACTCCTTCTAATCACGTTCACGGGCAAAACGTCGTGGATATGGGATCTTAGCCTTAGTAATGCGAGGAACGGTCCTCTTGGCCAAAGCCTCTGCTTCTCTCTCAGCTTTCAAGGATTCCAACATCACGTCATCTTTGTCAAATCACAGCTTTGATCTCTCCATCTTCACGTAATCAAACAAGGCTTCATCCTCCTCATTATCAAAAACGGGGTTCTTGTTGGCCTTTATCCCTTCTTCACGCTTTGCCTTCAACTCCTCGTAGATATCATTAATATCCCCTGAGCTCATCTTAGTCATCTCTACTCGAGCTAGTTCCTTGGGTTGGGTCTTAGGCAACATCTCTGACAAGTCCTTACCACTTCGCCAAGTCACAGCATTGACTTGCTCCTTGTTGACCTCTACTTGGGCAGGAAGCCTTCCGCTCTTGTCATCTACAAGCTTTGACAAGGTTTGGTTTATATGAGTCAATTGAGCTTGAAGGTTGTTCGATTGACCTCGACTTTCTAGTTGGAAGTTCTCGAAGTCTCTCCTAAGCCTTTGGTTCTCGTTGGTAAAGCTATCAATGGTCTCCTTCATGAACTCCGTCCTTGCTGGTTCTCAATATGGAGGCACATAGTTGTTTTGCTGTTGAGGCTGTTGTTGAGGTGGAGGCACATATTGCTGCTGAACAGGCTGTTGCGGTTGTTGGTGGGCAGAAGGCATATGGTAATGGTTGTTGCCATACCTCAGGTTCTCGTGCTGATTCTGCCTATAGCCGAAGTTGTTGCCATAGTTGTTGTTATTGCCATATTGGAACCTTTGTTGCCCACCGCCTTGCTGGTTCTGACCTATTGCCTTTATCTCTTCTTTTTCTTCCACGAACCAACTGGGACATTCTGAGGTGACATGTGATGTTGTCTGGCATACTTCACATCTCTTCACAGCTCTTTGAACTTCCTTACCATCTACCTTCTTCTTCAAATCCTCCATTTGGCCAGACATCTTGGTCATGAAGTCTTTCATGGTACTGACCAAGTTGTCTTGGTTTCCTTTGTTGCCTTCATACCCCCCTCTTTGGATATCATCTTCATCTCTGGATTGTTCAGCCATGGCGGCTATTTTCTTGAACACTTCAGATGGTAGTTGATCAACTATGGCTCCTCGACACGCTGCAATTATGTATTTCCTCTCTGATGCCCTTAATCCCTTCAAGAAATGCTCGATCAAATCAATATCCTCAATCCGATGTTGAGGACATCTCGCCAACAACTTCTTGAACCTTTCATAATAGTCATATAATGACTCATTTCCCCTCATCTTGATTGATGAAATAGCATTCTTCCCACTTTGTATCCGACCAACGGGTATATATTTGTCAAGAAAAGCTTGCTGCATCTTGCTCCATGTGTCAATGCTTCTCTCTGGCAAGGTGTAAAGCCACTCACGTGCTCCGTCAAGAAGTGAGAACGGGAACCTGAGTAACCTTATGTAGTCAGGAAAGGTATCTTGGGCAGCATCTTGGTTTCTCACAACTTCAGCATCGTTGTTATTTCGAACAACTTGTCTATCCCCATTGTTCCTAGCAGTAGTGGCATTGTTCCTAACTGTGCTGATCGCCATCTTAAAGTTTTGAAGATGGGTTTGGGGGTCTTCTCCAGGATGATCACTAAATTTGGGCAGTATGTGTATCAGCGAGTGCTTGAGCTCCCAATTGCCATTTGATAGATCTAGGGTTTGCGAAAGTAGCCAAAAGAAATAATAACACGATGACACAAAGATTTACGTGGTTCGATCAATGTGATCTACGTCCACGGGAGAGAATATAGAGAGCTTTTATTATACTTGAGAGTACAATGAGTATTTGAACGTATTTACACCTCTAATCTAGCATCTATATATAGGCCTTGAATTGAGCCCTAATCCTTCTAGGATTCGGATTCCTTATACATATCTTGTTTCCTAGTACACGCATATCCGACTCCCCTCCATAATAGGATTCGATCTCCTTCCAAAGTAGGGCTTCGTTAGTGACTTTACTTGGGCCGAGCTTTATGGGCCGAGCTTTAATATACAGGCCCAATTAGATTGGGTCTTAGATCAGGCCCAAGAAGAGGCCGGTACTATCACATCCCCCCCCCAAAAAAAAGAGAAAAGAAGACATGTAGACGCAGACTACGAGGTCGAATTTCCGAGGTGATTGATCGCGCAAATCACCTGTACGAACTGGATTACCGAGCTTACCGCCTGAGCTGAAGTAGCAGATAGAACGAGATTATTAAACTGAGCGTCAGCGGCTTGGTTATGTTGTTCAGGTCGTTGGTATAGACGTGGCCCATACCCGAACTTAAAGGGAGGGAAAAGTAGCGGGCCGTTTTGAATTTGGTTGAGGGACGGTCCATATTCCGAGAAATGCGGGCCCACGTTTACACGTGTATAATGGGTAACAGCGGGATTCAAATACATATAATGTGGGATTTGAAACGTCTCCCCTATCCCGCTGTTTCACATCCGCCGCTATATCAAAAATTTCTTGTCCCAGAAAATCCTCTTTCTACCTTCTCTATCCCCCCAAAAGCTTCAATTTCCTGTATCATTGTGCCGCCGGTGTTCACGCCGTTGAGACTTCCATTCACGACCGCTCCAGAATACTTCCGCTCACTTTCACAAGTAAGTATGGCTTCCCCTTCTCATTCTAGTAGTAGTAGTGATTCTCCTCCGGCAAGGGCCGTCGATAACAGCGTAGAATTTAGGATTTTTACCGTAGGATTTTCTGAACCCACCACTGAGATTTTAATAGTGCCCCCGCGTGCGGGGGGGAAGGTGGCCGATTACCCCTCATCCTTAGACGAGGCTAGGATTAGGTGGCTTGCCCAAACTTATAACTTCCCTTCTGATGTTGACTTAATAGAACCTCGCCCAGAGGATAGGGCCTGCTCTCCCCCAATAGGGTTCGTTACTATTTATGAGGACAACCTACACGCTGGTCTTCGTGTACCCCTCCCCGAGCCCTATTCCGAGCTCCAGAAGAAGCTTGGCTTAGCGTTAGGGCAGATAATGCCGAATTCATTTAGGCAATTTACCGATTTGGGTGTGGCAGCGATTGACAAGGGTCACCAAATATCTGCCGAGCTCATTCACGAGCTCTTCCTCTTCAAAAAGAGTGCGGGCTGGTACTATGCCACTGCCCGAGCTGAGTTCAAGGGGCGAACTCAAAATAAAGTGGACAAGTGGCACACGAAGTTTTTCTTTTGTCGCCACAATAGTTTTGTCGACCTGGTTTGGAGGGTAGAAAAGCCTCACGAGTGGGTAATTAACGAGGTGGATAAAGCTTTAGAGTCTGCTGTGAAAGCAATGAGGGAGCACGGTCCTTTTGAGGGACGCTACAACGAAGACTCCCTAGCTGAGGCGGGGTTAAGCCCGTACGAGCCCCAAAGTATGGTGGATCCTTCGACGGGTGAGGCCCCGCTAGTACTATTAGGATTGTTGTTTTTTTTTTCGTTTCGTCGTCCTTACTTTTTTCGTGCCTTTTTTCGCAGTGAAGAACTTCGAGAAGATAAAGGAGGTCGATGCCAAGACCGCAGCTCGCGGTACCAAGAGAGCGAATGTTCGCACTACTCCCCCTAAACCACTTCAGAAACGAGCCAAGGCCAGGGACCATGTCGACGTCGAGATTCTCGAGATCTCGGGCGGCGACGCGAGCCCAGTAGCTCCTCCAAACAAGCTGGCTGATCTGCCTTTTCCCGAGGTGAAGACATTGCCTTTATTACATAATTTTTCGTAATTCTTGCCTGTGTAGCTAACTGTACTCTCTCTGACAGGGCATCGATATGGTCGTGGGGTGGCTGAAGAACAGCGTTGGGGAGATGTCTGCGAAATACGAGGACGAGAAGAGCAAGTACTCTGAGAAGTTGATGTTGGTCACCGCCAGGGCAAAGAAGGCCGAGGCTGAGCTGAAGGGGGCCAAGGATGAGGTGAAGGCCGCGAGATCCGAGCTGGTCGCTCAGCTTGCGAAGGCCGAGGCGGAGGCTGGGAGAGCTCAGACTGAGGCCGAGAGAGCTCGGAAGCTGGAGTCCGAGCTGAATTTGGCGAAGGACCGAGAGGCTCAGCTCGCGGCTAGCCAAGGTGAGGTTCTCCGGGCCTATACGAAGAGGCTTCTGCTATCGGAGAGCTTCTCCAGCCTAGCCAATGACTTGGCTTTACTCATCAATGGGAACTTCGCCGTGGCCACTTTGGAGAAGGCCGCCGAGGATTTCCCCGACCTGGATGTTGCGAAGTACGGCTTCGAGCGCCTTGGGGATGATACTCTTCCTTTCCGGTACGCCAGAGTGGTCCGGGATCACCTCGGTCAGCTTCCTGTCTTGGAGAGCCTCGCCAGCTCGTCTGAGCTGCTATCTGCCGAGCAGATTGCTGACTGCTCTGTAGATTGGGACTCCGACCTGGATGTCGCCTTCGATTCTCTTCGTGATGAAGAAGAAGAAGATAAGGAGGAAGAGGAGCGCGAGGCCTCGGCTGATGGAGAGGATCTCAGTGGTGCTGGCACTGATGGCTCTTCGCAGGACCCCCCTTCCGTGCAGCCACCTCCTCAAGACAAGGAGGTCGACGCTCCTTAGATTTTTTTTTTTTTTGTAATTTGTACTCGGATGTTTGTGAATAAACGAATTTTGCACTTTCTTCTGTGTGTAGATTTCTGATCTCCCTGATATAGCTTCCCTACACAAGCAAATAAGTCTCCTTTCTCACGATCTATCCGAACAACGATCTCTAGCTCGGTTATGGATGGAGAAATGTCGCCGAGCTGAGGCACTTTTTGATGAAAAGAGTGCTCTTTTGAAGTTGAAAGAATCCGAGCTGGAGGAGTGGCAGGTTAAGTTTGAGTCGCTCTGCGCGGAGGCTGAGGTCAAGCAGGTCGCTTGTCAAGAGCGTGCCGATTTACTTCAGGCCAAGCTGCTTCAGGCGGAGGAAGAGTTGGAAGTGGCACGAGGTAGGGCTGGGCGTGTGCTGGAGGACCACGAGAAGATCGTCGAGGAGCATGCCAAGTACAAGGATATCATCTGTCGCAATGGCGGTATTACCATCTCCGAGGCGGAACTGAATACGAAGGAGCTGCTGGAACAGTACCTCGATTTGAAAACAGCATGCGGGCCCGAGTCTTTCGAGCTTCAAGGGGCTTTTGAGATGCTCAAGGAAAGTGCGAACTTGTATAAATGCGTGCTATCCCGTCGTCCAAAGCTTCGTGCATTCCTGTCCAATAGTGTGGATGGGTCTGCTCCGTCATCTTTTCGGACTATGCCTGCGCGCGAGGCGAGAGCTGCTTCTCGGGGTCGTCAGGTTGGACCGAGCCGAGGTGGGCGGGCCTCGGGGCGGAGTTCAGCTACGTTGCGAGGTCGGGGTTTTTCTTCTGGAAGGAATCGAGGTCGGGGATGAGGTCGGATTTCCATCGACGACCTTCTGGGATCTACTTCCTTCGAAGAGCGATGGCTCAACTTCAGTAGGCCAGATCCCCCTCCGTAGAGTAGCTCGCTTCTTCCTGTAATTTATGTACATACAATGTTGTAATTAGTCAAATACGAAGTAATATATATTGTCTATTATGAACTTCATGTTTTTCGGGAAGAATGCTTCCTTGCGTTCGTGCTTTGCTTCTTTGTTTTTTTTTTTAGAGGGAGTCTAACTCGGACCTCTTTGTATGACAAGGGAACCTTGGTTCAGACCTCGTGTTATGATTCTCTCAGGGGAACTTGGTTCTGACCCCGGTTGAGAAAATTTTATCCTTTGGAGGGAGTTTAACTCGGACCTCGTTGGATCTTCCCTTTTGAGGGAGACGAGCTCGGACCTCAAAAAGGGTTTCTTTTGTGCATTGCTTAGGATATAATTACCCCATGTCGGATCATTATTGACCTCGGAAGGGAACTTTAGTTCGTCCTTATGAGGGGATTTGTCTTTGGATACTTCGTATAAGCAGATTAAAAGACACGAGAATATGCAAAACGAAAAGAAACTTTATTAAAGGAAAAGCGAAACAAATAAAAGTTTTGACGAGCTCGTAAAAACAAAACATTATAACTTAAAAAGAAAAAAGAAAAAAAAGACGAAAAAACTTAGACTCTAAATGCAAGACTCTGCTGCTTATACGAAGAACCTCTTTAGGTGGGCGATGTGCCACGTTCTGGGTATCAGCTCGCCCGAAAGGTAAGCGATTTTGTAGGCTCCTTTGCCGAGAACTTCGTGCACTCTGTAGGGCCCTTCCCATGTGGCTTCAAGTTTTCCGAGCTTCTCCGAATGGCTTACTTCATTGTTTCTAAGCACAAGATCACCGACCTGGAACTGCTGGGGTTTGACCCTTTGATTGTAATATCGGGTCATCTGCTATTTATACCGAGCTTCTTTTATGCTGGCTAGTTCCCGCTTCTCCTCGAGTAAATCCAGGTCAGTTCGGCGTTGCTCTTCATTGGCTTCAGCTGAGAAGTTGATAGTGCGGGGGCTTGGCGCTCCGATCTCTACGGGTATGACCGCTTCTGTTCTGTATACTAAACGGTACGGGGTTTCTCCCGTTGGGGTTCTGGGTGTAGTCCTGTATGACCACAGGACGTTTTGGAGATTGTAGATCCATTCCGTTTTGTCCTTCTCTAAGCGGGCCTTGAGTCCGTTTACTATTGTTCTGTTAGTGACCTCGGTCTGGCCATTAGTTTGAGGTCGGTTGACCGAGGTGAAATTTTGCTGGATATTGAGTCCCTCACAAAATTCTTGGAATGCTCTGCTCGTGAATTGCGTCCCGTTGTCCGAGATGAGGACTCTTGGAACTCCAAACCGACACACGATGTTCTTCCAAACGAAGTCGACGGCTTTCTCACTTGTGACTTTTGTGGAAGGTTCCGCTTCGACCCACCTCGTAAAGTAGTCGACGGCGACTATTAAAAACCGTTTTTGTTTTGGGGCCAGGTAGAACGGCCCCACGATGTCAATGCCCTACTCTACAAATGGCCACGGGCTCTGTATAGTGGAGAGGTCGGTCTGGGGTACCCTCGTCACCTTGGCATGCAGCTGGCATTTCAGGTATTTTTTCACGAATTCTTCCGCGTCTTTTACCATTGTTGGCCAATAGTACCCCCACCGCATGATTTTCTATGCTAGCATCCGAGCTCCGATGTGGCTTCCGCACGACCCGGTGTGCACTTCATTTAGTGCGTAGTCCGCTTCCCTTGGTCCCACACACTTTAGGAGAGGCTGTGAGTATGACTTTCGATAAAGGATTCCTCCTTCGAGGCTGTACTGCGTGGATTTAGCTAGGATTTTTCTGGCCTCAGCCTTGTCCTCGGGAATTTCCCCACTCTCCAAATATCTTTTTAGAGGGGTCATCCAATTCGGGTCGTCCTCTTCGATTGCATTGACTTCTGCCTCTTCTATACTTCGATTCCGGACTTCTTCCACTAGAATTGAACCGGTTGAGTTCGCCAGCTTACTTAGCTCGTCAGCTCGGGTATTTTGACTTCGGGGAATGCGAACTATTCTGAAGAACTGGAAGGATTGTTCTAGGAGCTTGACTTTCTCCAGGTATTTCTTCAGCTTCTCACTCCTCGCTTCATACTTTCCTAGCACGTGGTTGACCACTACTTGGGAATCACAGTAGGTTTGGATAGCTCGTACCTGGAGGGTTTGGGCAAGACGTAGTCCGGCAATGAGGGCTTCATATTCCACTTCGTTGTTCGTAGTGGGGAACTCGAATTGCAGCGAGTATGTCAACTCCTTTTTCTCCGGGCTGATCAGGATTATGCCAGCTCCGCTCCCTTTCTTTCCCGAGGCTCCATCCACGTACATCTCCCAGCAGTCTGGGGGAGTCTTCTCTGGTATTTCTTAAAGTTCGGCTTTGGCCTCGGACTCTTTTGGCTTATTCACGACGTTGTATTGAGCTTCTGCGAGGAAGTCTGCTAAAGCTTGCCCTTTTATAGCTCGGCGGGGAACGAATGATATGGAGTGCTCTCCGAGCTCGATTGCCCATTTTGCGATCCTTCCTGAAGCTTCCGGTTTAGTAAGGACTTGCCAGAGTGGTAGGTCAGTCAAAACTTGTATTGGGTGAGCTTGGAAATAAGGTTTTAGGCGTCGAGCTGCATTTACCAGGGCTAGAGCGACCTTCTCGAGGGGCTGATACCTTGTCTCTGGATCTTTCAGGACTCTGCTGACGAAGTACACAGGTAGCTGCCGATCTCCTTCATCTCGGACCAACACTGCGCTTATTGCTTCCTCCGACGCTGCGAGGTATAGGGATAGGGATTCTTCCTTTTTGGGGACTGACAAAGTTGGTAAGTCTCCAAGGTGGCGCTTTAGCTCGTCGAAGGCTAGTTCGTGCTCTGGTCCCCATCCAAACTCCGGTGCCTTCTTGAGGATTTTGAAGAACGGAAGTTGTTTTTCGGCGGCTTTTGAGAGGAAACGGCTTAGCGCGGTTATGCAGTCTGTCAGCCTATGAACGTCGCAAATAGTTCGGGGTACTTTCATTTCCTGTACAGCTTTGATTTTCAACGGGTTGGCTTTGAGACCTTCTGGTGAGATCCAGCACCCTAGGAATTTCCCAGATCGCACGTTGAAAGTGCACTTCTTGGGGTTCAGCTTGAGGTTCGCCTTCCTTAGCACGTTGAGCGTCGCTCGTAGGTCATCCACTACTGAAGCCTTTTCTTTGCTTTTGACGACAATGTCATCTACATACACTTCGACAATCTTGCCGATGTGATCTCGGAAGAGGAAGTCGACCATCCGTTGGTAAGTCGCTCCGGCATTCTTTAACCCGAAGGGCATGTATTTGAATGCGAAGACACCAAAGCTCGTAGCGAAAGCCGTCATGATCGCATCTCCCTCATCCATTAGGACTTGATAGTGCCCCTTGTAAAGGTCAAGAAAGCTGAATACCTCATATCCCACTAAGGATTCAATCTTCTCGTCGATGTTGGGGAGAGGGTAGCAGTCCTTTGGGCAAGCTTTATTGAGGTTGGTATAATCCACACACATCCTCCATTCCCCTCCTTCTTTCTTGACTACCACCGGGTTAGATAGCCAAACTAGGTATTTGACCTCGAATAGTAGTCCTGCTCTCAGCCATTGTTGCACCTCATCGTAGCTGACTTGATTCCGCTCGGCAGCAAATGTTCTTCTCTTCTGCTTTACTGGGGTGGAGCTCAGGTCGATGTTGAGCTTGTGTGTAATGATGTCCGAGGACACCCCCGTCATGTCCGTTGGCGACCAAGCAAAGACGTCTTGATATTCCCTAATGAGCTGGATTACCTGCAGGCGGGTTTGGGGTCTCCCTGCAAAGCCGACCTTGACAAATTTGGCAGGGTCTTCTTCGGATAAGGGGACTTATTCCGCCGAGGTGTCTGAAATCGTTGTCGCGTCTTCCAACTCCTCGGGATACTTTGATTGCTATGCTTGCGGTTGACCTCGGAGGGCAACTTGCATGCACTCTTTGGCCTTTTTCTGGTCGCCTCGGACAGTTAGGATTCCGCCCGAGGTCGGGATCTTCAGTAACAAGTGGTATGGCGAGATGATGGCTCGGACCGCATTCAGCCAATCCCGACCTAATATGATGTTGTACGGGGAGTTCGCTTTGACCACGTAGAAGTGGATTAGCTTGTTGACGCTGGTTGGCGGGCTGCCGATGGCGACGTCAAGCGCGATGATCCCTTCAGGTCGCATCTCATGCTGTGTGAAACTCTTGAGTGGCAGGGGCGCGGAGTTAACCCGAGCTGGGTCGAGTCCCATCCTATCCAAGCAATGTTGGAAGATGATACTGACGCTGGCCCCACTATCAACAAATACGCGGTGGACCATTTTATTGGCCACTCCGACCTGTATTACCAGGGCGTCATTATGGGGCGTTGCTATAGGTACAGGATCATTCTCGGAGAAGGTGACGGTTTCGCTTTTCTTGAACCTTTTTTTTGTCTGTTCCTCTTTCGACGGAATTGGTGGCCTGCGAGCTTCTGACCTCAGCTTAGTTTTTGTCATGCCTGGGGTTAGCCCGGAGATGGTTGACACCACCCCGTCGTACTGTGGCACGCCGCTCTGAGGGTCGCCATCCTCCTCATCATGATTGGTTTTAGCTCGTTTATTATCGGGACCGCAGCGACCCTATCCGCCTTTTCGCTTCCCCCTTCTGTTTTTCCTTCCCCCGGCATCGTACTTCTTCAGAGCTCCTTCCTGGGCTAACCTCTCTATCTCTTCTGCGAGGTCGCGGCAGTCTTCTGTGTAGTGCCCGTGGTCGTCGTGGAAGGAGCAGTGTTTATTTTTATCTTGAGGTTTTGACCCCGACATAGGGCGTGGTCTGGTGAACCAGTCCTCATGAAGTGCGAAGATCTCCGTATTTGTTTTCACAAAAGGAGGTCGCTGAGGGTGCTCTGATCCCGGTCGAGGTCCGAGCCGGGACTGGATAGGTCCAGGTCCGAGCCGGGATTGGATGGGTCCTCGCTGAAGGCGTTCGTGAGCACTTCTCCGATCACGATCATTCCGGCCCCGATCACCTTCATCCCTCTTCTTCTCGGTTTCCTCTCGCTTCAACCGGTCCGCATCTTGGCCATCCGCGAACTGGTATACGATTCTCCACATCTCTTGGGCCGTCTCGGGCTTCTGTTTAGCAAGCTCCTGGTTCAGGGATCCAGGAGCGACCCTGTTTCAAAAAGCCGAGATGAGGAAAACATTGTCGATTTTATCGACTTTCAAGCTTTCTTGCATAAACCGGGAGGCGTACTCCCTTATGGTCTCTCTGTCTTTTTGCTTTACGGACAGGAGATAGGCCGTGTCTCGGCGAGCTTGGACTTTCATAAGGAATCTTTTTTTAAAGATTCCTTCGAGGTAGACCCAGGACCCTATACTGCCAGTCGGCAGGCCGTCGAACCAAGCTCGGGCGTAGTCGACCAGCATCTCAGGGAACAGCTTGCACATGTGTTCTTCTGTGAGGCCCTGGTTGTGCATGATGTACTTGAACCGCGTCAAGAAATTGAGGGGGTCCTCCAACCCATTGTAGGGTGGTATGTTGGGCAATTTGTATGCCGCGGGAAGCTTGGCATCAAGCAGCTCGTCGGTGAACGGGCTGACGAGTCGGGCTGATCTTCCCTCACATCGGTGTCGGTTTGCCTCGGGGCTGTAACTTCTGGAATAGCTCGGACTTCGGTCCCTGCCTGGGCTACGATGTCACCTTGGTAGATGGCGTTGCTTGGGACCCCGACGTGGGCTGGAGCTCCAGCTGCGGAGTGGGCTTCGCCGGGTGTCGTACTTTCTCCTCAGCTCGGGCTCCTGCATCTTGGAGTAGTGTGGAGTTTTGGGTATAGACTTCCGCGTGGAACTCTCCCTAGCTTCGGATATTGGGGGCATCCGAGCTGTTGTGTGGAAGCGCTTGAAGCTCTCCTTATTCGCTCTAGCGAATTCAGTCGCGGCATAGGTAGTAGCGAGGTCGAAGTCGTCGAGAAAATCCTCTCCCTTCGATCCTGATTTCTGTGGACCCTTCTGAGGGATGTCTTCCAGCTCGGGCATCCCTTTGAACGGATCCTCTTCTATAGGGTTATTGCCGTGCCCCTCCTTTGGGACCGAACTGCCTTTCTGGCGATTGCCTCTGTTTGTGGGGCGACTTTCTGCTTCGTTGGGATTCCCACGTTGGCTTTGGTCCTCCCTCACGTTTTGTGATCTCGTTACCATCATAGTTCTGCTACCAAAGAACCGTCGATCGAGTTCCCACAGACGGCGCCAATGATAGATCTAGGGTTTGCGAAAGTAGCCAAAAGAAATAATAACACGATGACACAAAGATTTACGTGGTTCGATCAATGTGATCTACGTCCACGGGAGAGAATATAGAGAGCTTTTATTGTACTTGAGAGTACAATGAGTATTTGAACGTATTTACACCTCTAATCTAGCATCTATATATAGGCCTTGAATTGAGCCCTAATCCTTCTAGGATTCGGATTCCTTATACATATCTTGTTTCCTAGTACACGCATATCCGACTCCCCTCCATAATAGGATTCGATCTCCTTCCAAAGTAGGGCTTCGTTAGTGACTTTACTTGGGCCGAGCTTTATGGGCCGAGCTTTAATATACAGGCCCAATTAGATTGGGTCTTAGATCAGGCCCAAGAAGAGGCCGGTACTATCACCATTGATGGTGGGCAACTGGATACTTGATGGTCTGATTCCCTTGTTGTCAGGGAACATGATCTGACGGATGGTTCTCTCTGGTTGTCCTGCCATGGTTGTTGATGTCTCTTCTTTTGCTTCTGAACTGGATGTTGACTCTTCACTGTCTGTACTTGTTGAGCAAGATTCATCTTCTTGCTCAATATCCTGATCGTCTGTCAAGCTCTGCGACTCTGAAGGTTCGTTGACGCCTTCCTCCAGATCTCTCTTCTTCTTGCGTTGTTTTGCTCGATTCCTCCTAGCTATCACCTCCGGGTAAACACCGTGATCTTGTGGATCTCCGTCACTCCGTAGATGTGGTTTGGGCATAAACCGTGCTCAACTCAAGCTAGAAAAGCAAACTAGCTTAAAAACCAAGTCCCCGACAACGGCGCCAATTTGACGAAGCGCTGTCGTTACACTCTTCGCACAAATAATATTTATAAACACCTCTTGCCCAACAAGGTAGTAGTCAGCGGCAAGTGGGGTCGAACCCAAGGGACTCGGCGTAATCTCCTTTTCAGGTAGAACTCAACAAAAGATATTTAGATTATAACTCAATAACCTGTAACTCACCAAGTAAAATTATCAAATAACAAAAGATATTTGGATTGGGTTTCGAATCAATGATCCTAATTACTCATCACTCGTTCATTGGTGCAAATATATTCAATTAACTGATCTTATCACTTGGTTTTAGACAAAGATTAGTTTATACCCTAAGGTCACGAAGTCACGATATAAACACACTTAGCCTATGTCTAATCAATTTTACAGATCTTGACCAAAAGGCAAGATCTCCTCTCTTGATCAACAAAGTCACAAGACACTTCAGTAACGATGCTGCCCAACAGGCATTAAGAATAAATAGACCCAAGACAGCCAAGAGGTAGGTCAATACCGACTGCTCTCCAACACCCTTTACCTTCTTGGGCACGAAATACACTCTCGTGTTAATCCCAATTTCTGTTAATGACTTAATCTCAATATCTAGATGGTGATCAATCAACTTTCAATATCAATTAAGTCTAAAATTAATCCTAAGTATTTCGGGAACAATATCAATTAACGAACTTAAATAATTAGACCTCTCAAGTTTAGAACGAGTAATTAGAATCACTTCATCTACATCCAACCCAAACAATAAACTTAGCTAGACATAATAATAAATGAAAACTCAAAACATATAAAGAAAAACATATTTAGCATAAACTGGAAACGGGTTGCTGCCCAAAAGCGTAGTCAGCAACTAAGGTCTTGGCTTCAAGCCAACAACTAAACTAAAGCAGTAAATACGAAATAAAAGTATATTCCCCGTAGGACTTGTTTCTTCGTCACTTTCTCTCAACTAAGAATGCAGAATTAAGAATAAAATCGGCACACAATACATAATGGACCAGCCATATATATAGGCGATGGAAATTAGGGTTTAGATAAGTTTCCTTGTTGATGAAGGACATTTCCATGCATATCACATCCGCCCTTTCTCTTCATGCATGCACGCACGATTTTCTTATCCTCTTCCTTGAAGGGAAAGAAAAACCTGCTGCTGGTCCGACTCGCATCTTGCCCTCCATGTCTGCATCCTGAATTGCTTCCTGTGTTGACCAAGATCCTGGCTCCTCCGAGTACTCTGTCTGTTGGCTTAAAGGATATGGGGAGGTACTACCTGACTTGTAGAATGGATATTTCGATATTGCCTAGCTATAAGCTTCCAGTCCTATGCCCATTTGCATCGTATCACCATCTCAGCATCTCAACAATAGATTTTCCATCGGATTTGCCTAGCATCCCACCTGTTCTTCCCTGCACACCATCTCTCGACTTCATGTCCTCCCAAACACACTTTGACTCGATAAAGACTAAGAAATACAAGAAAAATACAAGAAAAGATGGACACAAATATGGGTTCATCACCCTATCTCTAATAAAGAGGAATCGGATGTTATTAATACACTTATTTACACAATTCTATCTAATTTTGTTGGAGCTAATGAACTTCAACTAGATAGATCTCAAAAACAGCTTATGAATCTTAGATGTAGAACACTATCTGATTTCAGATGGTATAAAGATGTTTTTATGTCTAAGGTTTTCACTCGCAATGATTGTGGGATGAATTTTTGGAAAGAAAAATTCATTTCTGGACTTCCCCCACTCTTTGCAGAAAGAGTTTCAAATAAATTAAAAACTAAATTTCCTACTGGAAAAATTGAGTGGGAAAAACTCACTTATGGAGATCTATCTGCAGAAATTACTGCAGAAGGTATTGTTCTTTGTAATGATATCAAGTTAAAACGACAGGTTAAGTTGCAAAGAAATGAAAATAGAGATATTATTGGAAACTTCTGCAACCAAATTGGTCTTCAATTTGAACAATATCTTAAAAGGATAAAGAAAAAACATAAGTTCAGAAAGAAGCATAATTTCTATTCTAAAGATCCCTATAAACAGAAATCTGTCAGAAAAAGATATCCTAAAAGGATAAATAAGGCTAAATGTAATGAAAATTTCATCAAGCCTGTTTGCTGGAAATGTGGAAAAATTGGCCACAAGGCAAACAAATGTTATGTTAAAAAGAAGATTAATAATCTCAATATTGATAAAGATTTGAATCTTTATGCAATATACTTCTTAATGAAGAAGAACAAAATGACATTTATTTCAATTTTATTAAAGACTACTCGTCTGAATCCTCAGATAATGAATCTGAAAAAGAGTCATTAACATCCCAAAACTGCGATGATAATTGCGATTGTGATGCATGCCTTATCAATTTTATAGGATTAGAAATCAATGTGATTTCTAATGAAGAAAACTTCATCCTTGATCTAATAGATCACATAGAGGATCCCCTAGAAAAAAGAAAAACTATAGAACATTATCTTATTCTAGCTTCAAGTTCTAATCAAGAATCAAGAAAAACAAAACTTGAAAATCAAGTTTTACAAGAAAGAGAATTATACTCTTATCAGAAAATTTTGGATAAGGCTAATTAAGCAGAAAGAGAACCTACAATTTCTGAATTAAAAACAGAAATCAATCAGATAAAATATGAAGTCAAAAACCTTAATGAAAGGTTTGATCTTCTAAAAAAGAATTGGAATAATGATTCCTCTTCTTCTTCCGATGAAGACGAAATAATGTCTGAAAAAGAAGATCAAAATATTAATCAAATAATGTTTAAGGATCTAATTTTGATCAATAAAATTGATCAGATCCGGTCTAAAAAATGGTATTCAAAAGTTACTTTAATCATTAATAAAGAATTTACTATTACTACTAACGCACTCCTTGATATAGGAGCTGATGTTAATTGTATCAGTGAAGGAATTATTCCTTCAAAATATTATTCTAAAACTACTCAATTTATTACAAATAGCTAATAAGCAAGCTCTCATTGTTAATTACAAATTATCTGATGTTGCTATTTGCAATTCAGGTGTTTGTCTTAATACTTTTTTTATTTTAATAAAAAATATTTCTACTCCAGTAATTTTGGGAACACCCTTTTTCCAAATGCTTTTCCCCATTAATAAAATTAATGAAAAAGGCTTATTTACTAGGGTAAAAGGGAAAGATTTGCATTTTTTCTTTTTTCTTCTATTCCCATTACCAAATCCATTAATATTATCCAAAAGGTCATTAATAATAAAAATAATTTTATCAATTCTCTTAAAGAAGAAGTAAGATTTAAAAATCTTAAAGAAAAGATTAACTCAGAAAAAATTCAGAATAAAATAAAAGAAATTTTTCTAAAAATAGAAAAAGATATTTGTGCAGAAGTTCCAAATGCCTTTTGGAATAGAAAGAGGCACGAAGTTAGTCTTTCGTATATACATGGCTTTGATGAAAATAATATTTTCACTAGAGCTAGACCAATTGCTATGGGTGAAAGACACTTAAAATATTGCAAAGAAGAAATTGATAGTCTTCTTAAAAAAGGACTAATTAGGCAAAGTAAAAGTCCATGGAGTTGTCCTGCTTTTTATGTTGAAAATGCAGCAGAAATTGAAAGAGGAGCTCCAAGATTGGTTATAAATTATAAACCGCTTAATAAAGTTTTAAAATGGATAAAACATCCATTACCTAATAAAAGGGATTTATTGAATCGTTTATTTTTAGGAAACATATTTTCCTCTTTTGATTTAAAATCTGGGTTTTATCAAATTCTTCTAAAAGAAGAAGATAAATATAAAACTGCTTTCACTGTTCCTTTTGGGCATTACGAATGGAAAGTTATGCCATTTGGTTTAAAAAATGCTCTAATGAAATTTCAAAATATTACGAATCAAATTTATAATCCTTATATGGATTTTATAATTATCTATATTGATGATGTTCTAATTTTTTCTGAAACTTTAGAACAACATTTTAAACATCTTAATATTTTTATACAAATCACTAAAAGAGCTGGTCTGGCTATCAATATTAAGAAAGTTAAACTTTTTCAAACTAAGGTAAAATTTCTGGGTCATTATATAGAAAACAAGATAATTGTCCCAATTGAGAGGGTAATTTTATTTGCGGACAAATTTCCTGATAAAATTATAGATCTTAATCAATTACAACGCTTTCTTGGTTGCCTAAATTATATAGGTGATTTTTACCAAGATCTTGCATTAGATTGTAAGCTATTATTCCAAAGATTAAAGAAAAAACCTTTACCCTGGACTGATAAGCATACAGAAGCTGTCAAAAGAATTAAAGAGAGAGTTAAAGAACTCCCTTCTTTATCTATTGCTAATCCAGAAGCATTCAAAATAATTGAATCTGATGCATCCGAAATCGGATATGGAGGAATTCTTCAACAAAGAAAATCCTATAGTTCTAAAGAAGAACTTGTCAGGTTTACATCTGGAAGTTGGAATGATTCTCAAAAGAATTATTCTACCATTAAGAAGGAATTACTTTCTATAGGTAAATGTGTCACTAAATTTGCAAGTGATGTACTAAATAAAAAAATTCTAATCAGGGTTGATTGTAAATCAGCCAGGATATTTTAGTAAAAGATGTTAAAAACATTGCGTCAAAACAAATATTTGCTAGATGGCAATCCATATTGGCATGTTTTGATTTTGATATTGAACATGTTTCTGGAAAATCCAATTCATTACCAGACTTTTTAACCCGTGAATTTTTGCAGGGAAGAAGTTTGGAAAAACATTGTAAAACAACGTGCTATATCAAAAAGATCGATGGTCAATCTGGGTAAAACCCCAAGTTCCTCAAACCAAGCAGCTAAAAAGCCAATTTCTCAGGTTAAAGAACCCGAAATTAATCTTTCAACTTTTGATCCTAATAAGGAATTTGAAAAAGATGATATGGCATATGATATACAATTATACCAAAATGTTATATTCTTACAAAAATGATCTAAAGAAGAAATTAGATACCCATACCTAAATTCAGGATTTCTTAACCATTGCCCAATTGAGAAAGATCTAAAAGGTCTATCTCCATCTCAATTAGCTCAAACATATCTTAATAAAGATTTATTACCCATTTTCGGAAAGAAAAATCGAGAATTCTTTGAAGCTATTCTTATCGAAACCGGATCTGTAGAAATTCACCACATCGATAGAGGTAAAGAATATGCTTATTCCAAATGTGTTATTAAGAGAATTCTCTCTGCCTCAAATTGGGGAATACCAACTTATCAAGGTAGACAGCTTGAATCATACTAAGCTTAACCAAATTATTACAATTACTTTGATTATATCTGTAATACCCCGGATGTTTATTCCGTCATTAAAATAAAAAGTTAATTAATAATTAAGGCTTTGCACGCCTAAGTTAAGGATTTTCGATTCTAAGATTTACGGTGAAATCCGTTTCTGAAAATAAATTTCAAAAGTCGGACGAACGACTACTGTATTAGGGTTTTCGCGTCCGATAGATTTTTCATCCGAAAACTCAGAATTAAAAACTGTCGAACTTTACATTCACTTTTTCTTCGATATGAGTTCACCGGAGAAAGTTAGTTTTTATGATTTTTCCGGACGAATTTTAGACTGTCTAATCCCGTCTTTTTCTCGGATTTTGAAAAATGAATAAGGTTTTCCGAATACGTGATTTATTTCTAATCTAACGGATGAATTAGATTTTGTCGAATTCATAACTACCAAAGAAAGTTTTTCTCAACTTTTATAATGTCGTTTAAAACCCGGAAACGAGATATTTCCGTCAAATTTTTCGCATCCAAATGCCCCTTAAGCGAGTCATCCACCTTTGTTGGATATTTAATACCTTTATGTATAGTAATAAGCTTAGTCATCCCTCTTTCTTCTTACCTCATTGCCGCCACCACCATATCACTCACTCTCTCTCATTTTTCTCTCCCAATCCTCCATTAAAGCTTCATCCTTCAAGCTTTCTCAAGAACACAAGTCTCCCGTCTACCGATTAATTCCATTTCCGAGTTCATAATCCGCAAGGTAAGAACATCTCCTACGTTATGAACCGAACACAAATCCTTTCCTATCATTTTTCATTTTTTCGAATCATAGGAGCATGAAGAAGCATGTTGTCCTTTGATTAATACATGTTCTAGTATACTTAGGATTAGGTTCTATGGTTTGAAATCGAAGAAAATCAATCCCTCCTAACCTATTGAAATTACCGAAATTTTAGACAATTTTAGGGGTTTTTCCTAGTTCGATTTTCTTGTCTTTTGATTGATGAATTAGTGTTCTACATGTTGTTAATTGACTATGTGAATTAATTTAGATTTTTCTAAAAATAAAAGTTGAAACATAAGAGATGAAGAATGCTTGATTTGATGAAGAAGATGATATGATATGCATGTTTTGTTTATGGAAATGAGATATAGGATGATTGAGGATGAATATATATTTATTGGGATTTTTTCTAAAATAAATACAAAAACGTAAGAGACGGAAACACGTCGTTAAGTTGATGCTCTTTAATGTTTTTAGAATATGGTTTACATATTAGTAATGCTTGTTAGATGATGATCATTGTTGTAAAATTTGAACGAAAACGGAGAACGTAAGATTTTTAGTAAGAGACGAACAATCGACGATAAGTCGAGCATAAGTAATGATTTAGGTTTGTGATTCGAACCCATGTTAATCTTGTTAGTTAATGATCGTAACCGTAAAGTTTGAACGAATTCTAAGAAGTTTGAAATTTCGTTAAGAGACGAAGAAACGAGTTTAAAAGCCGGTAGAAAAGTCGAATAAGGAAATCCCTTTTAATAATAATGATTGTTATTGATTGATGAACAAGTTTGTAGTTGACGACTTTTCCATCCGAGATACGAGATATTATGAGATATAGTTAAGAAACGAGAAGTGGATGAACGAAAATGAAATAGGATTTGAATTTGAAATTGTTTTGGTATAGTAAATGGTTAGTTGGAAATAATGAGGAAATGCTTGTCGTTTGTTTAATCAAAAGGCGTGAATGTGAACCCGATTAAGGGATTCTGCATATAGACTGTATTAAGATGAAAATTTCGTAAAAATAAAAGTGGAATAGCATTAATCGAACCTAGGGAATCGTGCGTCGAGATTTGTCGAGCATTAGGGTTTCGCGCGACTGTTTTGCGACGTTTCACGGAAACTGTCATAACTTCTAGCTCCCTTAACGAAATTAAGATCCGTAAATTGGAGAGTAAACTAGACACCCGTACCTTTCTTTTGGTATAAAATTCATCCCCTGTTTTAATATGCTCTGTTCTGTGCAAACCCCAGAATCACTGACTTGTGCAGTAAGTTTCCAAAGCTTAGTTTCCTAAGTTGAATCCTTTTTCAACTTCGTTCCTTGTGAACTTTTAAGTCGTTCTAAGTTATCGACATTCATTATCTACTGATCTAAGTGTCGAGTAATGAGCCAAGTCAGTTTGTAGACGAGAATTGATCGAAGTCTCGTTTATTAGTTAATCAAAAGAAAGTAGTAAAGTGCAAAAGCCTAAAAGACTAAAAACCGATTCGATTTCCTGTTTCTTTTATCGTTGCGTTCAAGTTGCTTAAGTTTATTTATTTACAATAAAAGGAGGAAGTCAGCACCGAGGATAGGACGGAAGACCAGAGACGGAAGCTCGAATAGTAGTTCTGTAATCAGTCAGGTGGGCTTTTCTATATACAAACTAAAATGAGCGATGCTCGAAAATCTTTGTTTACAAGCTTTGATAATTGTGTTTTCAACGTGATAATCAGAGCATGAAATGATTTGTTTTTATGTGATTTCTCTTGTACCCTTCTGAGTTAGCCGACCTGCTATCCAAAATTATTAGTTAGCCGACTTGCTAACTAAAACGATCGGACTTTGAGTTAGCCGACCTGCTATCCAAAGTTAGTGTACACAGTAGCCGTTGTGTGTGGAACCCTATTGAGGGGTGGCCAGCCACAGTGATAATTATTGGGCAAGATTGAACGTAACATATGAGAAAAATGCTTGCGCAAGCTACATTGTGAAAATGAGAAAGAAAATATTTAGTAGACACGGGCCTTTAATGAAAAACCTCGGTATGCTACAGAAATGAGATGCATGATTATCTATATTTATGTTATGTTTTCGGCAATGTGCCCACTAAGTGCTTTTGTACTTAGCCCTACATATGCTTTATAAAATGTGCAGGTTGAGCAACGAGAGCGGCGGTGGTTGATGTTGAGTAGAATGGTTTAGGAAAGAAGATCGAAGTCTAAGTTCTACGTTTTTCCGCTGCAAACTCTAAACTCTTTTGTGTTAATGTATATATCTTTTTGAGTCTAAGTTCATACATTAACTTAGTTTCTTTTGAAAACATCCTTGTCGACTGATCCTTTGAGATCAACTCTTTCTTTTATATAATGAAATCTTGTTCATAGTAATTCATTCTGTTATTAATGTCAGTTTATTCATTCATTCTTATTCATCCCCCTTCTTCCCCGCTTCTTTAATCCAGCCCCTAGTCGCATCCCGGCTTTTGCCGTCCCTCGGGATTTGGGGCTGTGACAGAGTGGTATCAGAGTAGTCGGTTCTGCTCTGGTCGTAAGTTATTATTTTTTTCTAGTGATACCACAGAGTGGTATCAGAGCAATCGTTTCTGCTCTGCATACGAATTTCTTTCAAGTAGTAAGATAGAGTATTTGTATATACTCTATACCCGAGTCTTCCTTCAAGTAAAGTTAAGTCGTAACACTAAGTTTAAGAGTGTAGACGACAACTCAACCCCCCGCTACGTAGACTCAATCAAAGAAGAAGAGTAAGGAAAGAATTTCAAAAGTATGATTTCTTTTAAGAAGAAAGTTTTGAATAAATATGCAAGAATTTGTGATAAAGCATGCGAGTATGATTGAGAATAAGTATGCCAAGTATGATTTGATTGAAGTATAAGAGTTATACTTTGTCGTATTACATGAACTATGTGAAAGCATGAAAGCTATGCTATGTGAAAGTATGTGAAATTATGTGAGTTATAATTTCCTTGTTTGAAATGTTTTGTTGGCATGGGAATTTAGACGAATTCTAAGGTCTTCCCGATTCTTTGAGAACATAGACGTTCTAAGAAGCGTTGGTTCCAAAATTTCCAAGAAACGATCGGATCGGAAAGGGCTGAATAAAGGGAATCAAAGAGATTAAACGAATGTCACCTGCGTAAAGTGACATGAACAACCGACTCGTTGGAGTCGACTTGTTTTTGAAAATGAAAGGCGTAAGAATTTCCTTTTAAGGAAATAAAATAAAAGAATAACAAGAAGCATAAGAATAAATAAGTTGAAAAGTTAAAAGAATGAAAAGAAATCGTCAAGAAATTTTCTTCGAGAAAGAAATAAAGTAAGAAAGTAAAAGAATAATAAGAAAAAAGGGTGAAAATAAAATCGTGAAGTTTTTTTTTATATATATGTATATATATGATTGTTTGAGTGCAATTTCTTAAAATTGCTAGATGATTAAGATAAGTGGTGATTAAGTGATTTAAGTATTGCAATTTTGAATAATGGAATATTCTGATTGTAATTTAAGAATTCTTTAAGATATGTTAATTACCCTACCAGTTACTGATCTGTGTTCTCTTAAAAACTTTGTAGGATGCCTGCTACACGTGTTACGGCTCGGAAGAGTCGACCTTTGAGACAGCGTACAGTAGTTGATGAGATTTTAGACGAGTACCATGACTATGAGGTGGACCCGAATCATGACATCGGGCAGTTGGTTAGTGATTTCGCTGCACGCTTCTATGCAGCTCATCACTTTGTTACTAAATATCAGGCAATGGCCGATCTGACGGTACGTCTGCCCGCCGAGTGGCATGGGTGGGCTCATGCCATATCCTGGTACCACATCGCACTGATCGGTGATGACCCCGAGCCGGTTGGCGACTTTGCTGGTTTTACCTTAACCATACATAGGCAGTTCTTTCACAGTCGGGTTATGTGGACTATCCCGGTTGAGGAGCATCTACCCTACCTTTACATTCCGACAGAGACTGAGGCCGAGTTTGAGCCAGAGCCGTTAGCCCTAGACCCAGAGTTTGCCGCACTGTTGGAGCTGCCGCCAGTGCTTTCACCTATTATAATGGGGTAAGCCTAATATTAAACCGTCTTAGCTTTTTTTTTTCTTTTTTTCTTTTTTGTTCTTATTTAATTTCTTTTATAACTTTTTTTTCTTTTTTCTTTTTCGTTTCTTTCATTTTTCTATTCCTTTTCTTCTTATTTATTTTCTTTTGTTTCCTTTCTTCTTTTTCATTTCTTTCTTTAATTTTTTTTGTTTGTTTTTTCCTTTCTTTTTTTCCTCATTCTTCTTTTCTTTCTTTATCGTTTCTTAATTTGAAAATAAACATATACCATGATTCAAAAATACATTAATTTAAAATAGGGTAATGCTATTTAGACACACTGTAACCGGTTCACACAAGTTAAAAATGGTAATATAGATTTTGAAAATGGAAATATCCTCTAATTAGGGAAGTATAAACCCTAGGATGAAATGTGATTATTTCCATTTTTACGGTCAACTTTTATTTTCCTTACGCGTGTGGCTGGCCACCATGTGACCGAATAGCCTTATTGTTCAAAATAATGATTATCATGATAAAAAAATAAGAGTAATGATATTCGGACACACTGTGGCCAGTCACACGCGTGAAAAAAAAAGAAAGTTGACTGTAAAAATGGAAATAATCATATTTTCCCCTAGGGTTTGTGCTTTTCAATTAGGGTATATTTTCATTTTCAAAACCTATATTACCATTTTTAGCGCGTGTGGCTGGCCACAGTGTGTTCGAATATCATTACTCAAAAAATAATTAATAACAATGAAGAAAAGTGATACTCCCTCCGATTTCAAATATAAGATGTTTTGACCCTTTTTATTTTTATTTTTTTTATAAGATGTTTTCAGTTATCAAGAGTACTCTCTCTCCATTCTATCAATTTTATTTACTTTTCAAATCATTATTAATGATGTGCTCATTTTTCAATGTATGTTGAATTCCTTTCATTAACTTTGACAATATACTACCCTATCACATTATCATGAATTGCAAAAAGGAACCCAAAAGACAACAATATAATTGACCAAATAAATTTCTTGCATTAAAGTTTAGAGTTAATTAATGCTTCTTAATCGTAGTGCAAAATGTCAAAACATCTTATATTTGAAACCGGATGAAGTATTTCAAAAATGTTAGTTTTTTTTATTATGAAACTTGTTATGTTTATTCATTATATATTGTACTTTTACTTATCTAATTAAATTTTTAAATCAAAAATTAGCGATTGCACAAATAAACATTTGTCGTGGTTGAAAAATATAAATACTTCATAGTAATGATTCTCGTGATGAAAAGTAATTATTGATATGAAGTAAGGTAATGTTTCACAATTATTACATTTCTTAATGACAATGTTTACTTTTATTGAAGATGACTTGTACTTTTAGTTATTCGGTCAAGTAATTATTGTCGTTAAGAAAAATAATTTTTGATATGAAGAAAGGTCGTATTTCACAATCATTACTTTTGTACACGACAATATCTATTTTTGTTCACGACAACATGTACTTTTAATTATTTGGTAAAATAATTATTTTCGTAATTAAAAATAATCATTGACTTGAATCAATGTAATGTTTCGAAAATATTATTTTTTTTAACGACAATGTTTATTTTTATTCACGACAACTTGTACTTTTAGTATTTCGGTCAAGTAATTATTGTTGTTAAGAAAAGTAATTATTGATAAGACGAAAAGTAATGTTTTAAATATATTATTTTTCATCACGACAACGTTTATTTTTGTTTATGACAACTTGTAGTCTTAGTGATTTGGTCAAATAATTATTATCGTAATGAAAAGTAATTATTTATATGAAGAAAGTAATGTTTCAAGAAAAATGAATCATATTTTTAAATTTTTCTATGAAAAAATAAAAAAATTAAAGTAAAATAAAATACTAATTGTAGATTAACAAATATCATTAAAATAAATAATTTATAAACAAAAACAAAAATAAAAATGAAAACAAATAAGCAAACAGACATAATTATTAAAACACTTCAAAATGTCTCAATAGATTTTTAAAAAAAGAAGCCAAATTCATGTCGAACAGGTGTTGAACACAAGACATCCGCGCTGCCTCTAGATCTTATAGGCAAGCATGCTACCGCTGGGCTATAGCTTCACGTTTTCTGTTTTACTTAATACATGAAATTATATGACGCCACTCTTTTTTTAGCATGGGTTAGGTGGTCAAAAAAATTACTTAAATTACTTTTCTTTACGAAAATTGTTTTTTTTTAATCGCTAGAACTTGTACTTGAAGTTATTTAGTAAAGTAATTATTATGGTATGGAAATTATGATATTGAGAAAAATAGTGTTTAAAAAATATTATTTTTCTTCACAACGATTATTATTTTTAGTTACTATTTGAGCAGTAACTCGTATCGGGACCATCAAGTGGTATTTGAGCAGTGGTTCAAAAGACTACTGACTCTGTTTCACAAGGTATGAATTCGAGAAAGTTTCTTCAGTGGTCAACTGAACAGATCTATTTTTCACGCTAGTGCATATTTGCTTGCATATTTGTCCTGTTGTTGTGTGCAGATGGACGTCAAGGACAAGATCGTTGTCATGTTCTCGGTAGTAAATTGTACATCCTAGAGGATGCGGATGAAGAAGATCCTACTGTCGAAGCATCATAGGATGCAACAAGTACTCTCATCCGGACCGATCGTCATCAAAGAAAGAATCGCTCGCATTCCTACAAATCCCAACGATGGGGATACAGTTGTGGAGTTTGTGGAGAAGCAGCCGGAAGACTACACTCCAGAGGAAGCCAAGGTGAGCCAGTTGGATATCTGGGCTCAAAGCACGATTATGTCCACTGTTGGACAAGATTATCTCCCTTGGATTGAAGAGTGTGAGACTGCCAAAGAAATGTGGGATATCCTGGCATCGCTGAGTGAAGGAAGCGATGAGACGAAGGAGAACAAGTTCTCACATGCATGCCAAGACTTCGACAACTTTTGTCTGAAGACAGATGAAACAATTGATCAGCTAGAGCTCCGGTTTATCGACAACTTCTGTTTTACTTAATACATGAAATTATATGACGCCACTCTTTTTTTAGCATGGGTTAGGTGGTCAAAAAAATTACTTTTCTTCATGAAAATTGTTTTTTTTATTCGCTAGAACTTGTACTTGAAGTTATTTAGTAAAGTAATTATTATGGTATGGAAATTATGATATTGAGAAAAATAGTGTTTAAAAAATATTAATTTTCTTCACAACGATTATTATTTTTAGTTACTATTTGATAAATAAATACTCTCCCTCCGATCCACTCATATTGTTATTATTTTCTTATTTATGTATCCCACTCATATTGTCATCTTCCAAATAAGGAAAGTTTTAACCCTTTAAAATCCTTCAAAAGTGATTGGACCTACCCATTTTCTATCTTTTTGCCCTTATTCTTAATCTCTGTGACGAATAGTAATATGACAATATCAATGGATCGGAGGGAGTGATATTTTGAGATAAATAAATACTAATTGAAGATTAATAAATCTTGTTAGTAAATTTAAGTAAAAGTTTTGAGAAAAGAAGTACTGAAGAAAAGAATAAAAATAGAGAAAAATAAAAAAGAACTAAAAGAATTGAAGAATAGAATAAAAATAGAGAAAAATAACAAAGAACTAAAAGAATTGAAGAAAAGAATAAAAATAGAGAAAAAATGAAAAAAAAAAAAAGGAAAGAAAACTAAAATTGGAAAAAGGAGGGAAAAAATAATGATTTGCAACGCTTGGGAGATCAACAAATCGAGCATTGATTTTTATGTAGTAAATTTTTTGATTTAATGATTTTAATATTATTTTTTAAGGTATTAAACTAAAATGTAATATCAAAAATTAAATAAAATAATATTGATATAGGCAAATCGAGAATGGTGCCCATGAACGGTGCTCACGGGAGGTGAGTAACATATCGGATCTCTATATACATTCCTTATCACTAGATATATAGATGTTTTGTGTGTGTTATAGACTAGTGGTAGTGTGGTTAATGCTCGGACCAAAGATTACGGGTTCGAGTCTACCGTCACACTGTATTTAAATTTTATTATAATGTTATTTAAAAATAAAAAACTAGATATATAGAACTTTTTTTTTTTTTTAAGAATTGCATAGCTTTTCACACTTTTGCTTTCTAGCACGTATCCAGTTAGCCCTGAAATAGAGGGCACTCTATTGGATACGAAATTAATGGCCCTTTTCGTTTTTGGCAACTACCATATTTAAGAAAGCATATACTCTCATTATTACTTATTATTAATAGTAGGGGATTATGTGTGTTGCACCTATAATTTTTTATATTACTCCTTCCATTCTGATAATAATATTTTCTATTTTTATTAAAGAGTATGGACAAAATGATAGAAATAGTAGAGCGACGAAGGAGGAAAAAGTAACATAGATCCCCTTAATGTAGGACAATAACAGTCGCTACAAATTTTTTGGTCAATTACAATAGTACATGATGGCAATTAAAAATCATTTGATCGGCTGTGTTTTCGAAATAAATTTTGAGCCATAGATCACAAAAACCAAAGGGTGAAGATAAGGTTTTAGGTTTATTCATAGGAAAAATAATTTTTTTGAACCTTCTCCACTGACGTATTTATAAGTCAAATGTGTCACACTTATTCTTAGAAGGTATGATTTATCTATCTTATGTGATTTACAGTCTACTACACAACAACGTGAATTTATTCAATTTGCACTAAAAATAACGACTGCAGATTGCCACGAATATAGAAAAAAAAAAAAGATATATACATTATGTGCATATAATATCACACACAACACCTTTTTATACCACACACAACACCTTTTTATACATATGAAACAAAAATATCTTTGCCATTTTATTTTTTTTGAGATAAATATATACTTTGGCTGCCAAAAAAAAAAAGAAGAAGATAAATACGTTGCCAGTGAAACTCAATTTCAATTCCCAGCATATCAACACGCACCAAAGAAGCAACTGCTTCTCTCTCTCTAGCCAACACAAGAAAATGGTTTCTCTCTCTCAGTTCTTAACACTACTGCTGTGCACACCTCTCTTCCTCTTCTTCCTCCAGAAATGGCGCCGCCGTCACGCTTCAACATCCCGGAAATCTCCGCCGCCGTCTCCACCAAAGCTCCCGGTGGTCGGAAACCTCCACCAGCTGGGCTTATTCCCCCACAGATCCCTCCAGTCATTATCCCGGCGCTACGGCCCGCTCATGCAGCTGCACTTTGGCGGCGTGCCCGTGGTCGTGGCCTCCTCCGCCGAGGCGGCGCGTGAGATAATGAAAAACCAAGACCTAACTTTCTCCAACAGACCCAAATTAAGCATCCCCGGTCGGCTGCTCTACAACGGGAAAGACGTCGGATTCGCGCCGTACGGAGATCACTGGCGGCAGGCGCGTAGCATATGCGTGCTGCAGCTTCTCAGCAACAAAAGGGTTCAATCTTACCGGCGCGTGAGGGAAGAAGAGACGTCGATCATGGTGGATAAAATCATGCAGCTATCGTCGTCGTCGACAGCTGTGAACTTGAGCGATGTGTTGATGTCGCTGACGAATGATGTGATTTGCAGGATTGCGTTGGGGAAGAAGTATGGTGGAGAGAGAAATTTCAAGGAGATGCTAGCTGAGTTTGAGGAGTTGATGGGCATTTCACCTCTGTGGGAGTACATTCCATGGTTGAGTTGGACTAGAAGGTTCGATGGTGTGGATCAGAGAGTTGAGAGAGTGGCTAAAGCTTTTGATGGGTTTTTGGAGAGTGTGATCCAAGAACACAAAGAGAGAGAGGAGAGAGAGAAGGTCGTTGGGTTGGATTTTGTAGACATATTGCTCCAACTCCAGAGAGAGAATCAAAGTACCACGCCTGTTGAAGATGATGCCATTAAAGGAATAATCATGGTACTCGTTTAACTTCTTCTTATTTTGACTTTGATCAGGGTTTTTTTTTTTTTTTATGTTTATGTTGGTGTTTAAAATTCGGGCTTTTTTTAATAATTTTTTAAAGTTGAGGTATATTTCCTAATAAACTTAAGTTGAGGTCATAGATCTAAAAACCATAAATTAATTTGTGTGGAATCATATTATCAAGCGGATAAATAAATATCTGAATTCAAACCAAATTTGGCGAGTTACGTTATTTTATTAGTATATATTAATTAGGTTATGTTCATAATATTAGACAGTGTGACAAAAATAATCTCGCACGTTTTTAAATTTTATGGCAGGACATGTTTGCTGCTGGAACTGATACCACGGTTACCCTCATTGAGTGGGCAATGGCAGAGCTAATAAGAAACCCAACAACCATGAGAACTTTACAAAAGGAAGTTAGAGATATTGTTGGAAGCAAGGGCACAATAGAGGAGGAAGACTTAGAAAATATGTGGTATTTGAAAGCGGTGATAAAGGAGAGTTTAAGATTGCATGTACCGGTCCCATTACTAATCCCTCGAGAATCAACTCGAGACACGAAAGTACTAGGATATGACATTGCATCGGGCACGCGTGTTGTGATTAATGCTGGGGCCATCGCTATGGATCCATCGTTGTGGGAAAATTCTGAAGAATTTCATCCAGAGAGGTTTCTCAAGACGAGCATAGACTATAGAGGTTTGCATTTCGAGTTGATCCCGTTTGGGTCTGGCCGGAGGGGCTGCCCCGGTATTACATTTGGGGTGGTCCTTAATGAGCTTGCATTGGCTAAGTTGGTCCACAAATTTGACTTCAGATTGCCTAATGGAGAAAAAGAGGAGGACTTGGATATGAGTGAAGCTTGTGGTTTGACAATCCATAAAAAACATCCTCTGCTTGTAGTCGCCACTCCACATGCTTAATTAATTGTTAGTTCATTTTATGTTCTCATGTTTACTGCAATGTGGAAGTAATCTTATTTTATATATATTTGTGTGACTAGAGTCTCTGAAATGGGAATGATCCAAGTTATGAGTCTGAGTTGCAAATCTTCACTACAGAATTGTGTAACATCTTCACTTGTATTTTCGAATGAATCTGATTGACGCATATATGTTGCCATGAAGTAGGCCAACTGGCTTAAGAATATTAAAAGCCTTCTAAACAAAATGTTTACACAATCTTCAGTTGCATTATTCATATATTGATTAAGTAAATTATAGTCAATTAAGTAACACATTAATTTCGAAATGAAATTATTTTACGTTGCTATAAAATGGGAGACGAAATATAAAGAAATTACTCACTAGCTAGAATTAATGGGGAGTGGCGACTACAAGCAAAGGAAACTTTTTATGGATTGTCAACCCACTTGATTCGCTCATATCCAACTCCTCCACTTTTGCTCCATTAGGCAATCCGAAGTCGAACTTGTGCACCAATTTAGCCAATGCAAGCTCGTCAATTGCCACCGCGAATGTAACACCGGGGCAGCCCCTCCGGCCAGCCCCGAATGGGACAAACTCGAAATGCACACCTTTATAGTCTATGCTCGTGTCAAGGAATCTCTCTGGATAAAATTCTTCGGGTTTTTCCCATGACGATGAATCCCTACTGATCGCCCAAACATTTATCATGACACGTGTGCCAGATGAGACGTCATAGCCTAGTACTTTAGTGTCTCCAGTTGATTCTCGAGGAATTAGTAATGGGACTGGTGAATGCATTCTTAGACTCTCCTTAATCGTAGCTTTCAAATAGGGCATCTTTTCTAAGTCTTCCTCTTCGATTTCAGTCTTGCTTCCAGCTACTTCTTTCACTTCATTTTGCAAGATTTTCATGCTTCTTGGATTTTTTATAAGTTCTGACAACGTCCATTCGAGAGCAGTAACCGTAGTATCGGTTCCGCCAATAAACATGTCCTGCCATTAAGAATCTTAGAATTTTAAAAGTATAGTACAGTCGATGTCAAATCTATTTAACAAATTAATTACAATTAACTAGTTTTTTTTTTATTGCTAGAATAACTACAATACAAAAAATGAAAACTTGAAAAGGAATTTGAAAAAAGACTAAAAAAAAAATCCCCTGCGTATTAATTAGGATGCACACACGACATCTATAATGAATTATTGATGCCGTCAGATTAATACCATAGGCATTCTCAGTATTTAATTACGCAGATATAATAATTCCACCCAATTATAATACTAATATAAGCATTACTAAATTAACACATGCCATGGCATTAATGATGCAACAAAAATAATAAAAAATGTCACAAAATAATTCTTACCAAGATGACAGCTTTGATGCTAAGATCTTGAATAGGGGAGCTACTCTCGTTCTCTCTCTGGAATTGGAGCAATATGTCTACAAAATCCAACCCCACACTATGGCCAACCTTCTCCTCTCCCTCATTTCGAAATCGAAGCCTGTGTTCTTCAATCACTCGTTCTAGAAACTCGTCGAAAGTTGTAGAAACTATATCGATTCTTCTATCCACACCATCGAACCTTCTAGTCCATTCCAACCACGGAATATACTCCCACAGAGGCGAAATACCCATCAATACAGAGAACTCATTCAACATCTTCTTCAACTTACTCACATCTCCATCTCCGCCATACTTCTTCCCCAACGCCACCCTGCAAATCACATCGTTTGTCAGACACGTCAGCACTTCGCTCAGATTAACGACGGCCGAACATCCGAACTGCATGATCTTCTCCACCATGAGCGACGTCTCCTCTTCCCTCACGCGCCGGAAAGATTGAACCCTCTTGTTGCTGAGCAGCTGCAGCACGCAGATGCTGCGCAGCTGCCGCCAGTACTCTCCGTACGGCGCGAATCCGACGTCTTTCCCGTTGTAGAGCAGCCGGCCGGGGATGCTTAATTTGGGTCTGTTGGAGAAAGTTAGGTCTTGGTTTTTCATTATCTCACGCGCCGCCTCGGCGGAGGAGGCCACGACCACGGGCACGCAGCCCAAGTGCAGCTGCATGAGCGGGCCGTAGCGCCGGGATAGTGACTGGAGGGATCTGTGGGGAAATAAGCCCAGCTGATGGAGGTTCCCGACCACCGGGAGCTTCGGTGGAGACGGCGGCGGCCTTTTCCGGGATGTTGGCGCGTGACTGCAGCGCCGTTTGTGGAGGCAGAAGAGGAAGAGAGCTGTGCAGAGTAGCACAATTATGAAATGTGAGAGAGAAACCATTTTCTTGGTAGAGAGAGAGAGAGGTGTGCTAGAAATCAGAATTTAAAGACAACGAAGCGCTACGTATTTGGTAAGACGTTTATCCCTAAATTTTTAGGCCGGATATATATGTTTTGTGAAAGTTAAAAAAGAAAAAGAAAATAGAATTCAAGTGAGAGTCGTCGTCTGAAATATTTATGTTGCCGTAGGAAAGAGTTTGTCTTCGATCAGATATAAACCTGCGGACGATGAGTGAATAAAGAATATCACACATTTTATTATTGCAAACAGATTGGAAATTTGGATATATTTCCGTATTTTATATTATCTCATATTTCCTTACTAAATATGTATAATATATTATACATCTTAACAAAATTAAGGGTGAGCATAATTCCAGTAAAGGAAAGATAATCTACTAAAGATAACATCACATTGGCAGCCAGACACAAACTAATGGACCTAATGCCATTTCAAATGCTATCGATTGTGACAGTATGAGTAAGAGACGTTAAACGACATTGGTCCCTAACTCAAACCTCAATCGTAACCAAAAATAAACTGTGAACATGCATTTGCTAATATATCCCTCCCCAAATTTACATTTAACTTCATTTTGGGACGTTCTTAAAAAAATTGCACTCTCAATTTTTGTATATAAATTAGGGTAATGATATCCGGTTACACGGTGGTCAGCAACATGCGTAAAAAAAAAGGAAAGTTGACTGTAAAAATGGAAATAATCACATTTCCCTCTTAGGGTTTATGTAACACCCTAATCTAAGGCGTTAAAAAAATAATTAAAAGAATATATAATATTTTAAAGAATATTTACAGCGGAAATATGAAGAGCCTTCGGTCACGAAAGGGGTTGTACAGATTAATGTGTTAAGTGTACGTATATTTTGTAAGGAAAATTTTAGAATTAGTCTACTCAGTTAATGAATCGAAGTATAGACTTATTTTTATATAAGTTTCAGAAATTTCCTTCTTTTGAATAAATTATGTATTTTATTAGGTGCGGCGCAACTAGGACCCTCGTCCGCTGCTTGATTTGTTTGGTTCGTTTGTGCTCAAACTTAAAGTGTGGGATCTTACTTAACTTTATACCGTTGACTTATTTTGTCCTTTTTAATACGATGTTTGCCGTATGCGATTATTTGACTTTAAGTATTGAGCGGACCGTGTTGAGTTGTCCATTGACTTGCTCTCACTTGCGTTCAATACATTTGATATCATTTGTCGAGCATTTGTCGAGCAGGACCTGTTGAGTTGTTCATTGACTTTACTCTTACTTACTGACGTCTTGTACGTTGACATTTAGTGTTGAGTGGACCGTGTTGAGTTGTTCATTAAGTTGCTCTTACTCCTTGTTGTGTATTACTTGACTTTAATTTCACTAAGTGCATCTGTTTTATTAAAGGGATAATGGCCTGTAAAACCTAAACCTTTTTTCAAAATTGTGAATTGCACATCAGCTTTTTTTTCCCCAGAAAATATAACCGTGTATTTTAGTCTGATTTTGCATACACGGTTGGTTTCCCCCAATTTAATTATGACGTGGCTTGCCGAAAGTCCACGCTGAACACATCGGACCGTCTAAGCACACGACGTCGTTCCACTTAAGGACAAAACGACGTCGTTTTGTCCTTAAATTAAGTTGTTCCCAATTATCGTGATATTTAGGGCTTTTTTCCAGCTTGAGATTCACTCTCACACGAGGAATAGAGGATTAAGGTTGAAGAGGATAGAAGGAGAGAGACAGAGACAGAGACAGAGATAGAGATAAAGAGAAATCGCGAGAGAGATTAGAGGCATGTCGAGTCAATCAGGGTCGTCTTCAAGCTCGATTGGGCATTCCTCAAACACAGTGGTGTGTGGTCACAAGATTCCTGCGATTGTGGACACCTCCCACACACCATCGAATCCAGAGAGGCATTTTTTTTTGTTGCTCTCGTAGAAAGGTAAGTATTTAGCTTTTTTTTTTAACGTTACAGTGATGATGTAGTGAGAAAATTGGTTTATAGAGAGTCGATTTTTACTTTACAGAGAGGAGTTTAATTGGTTTTTATTTCTATTATGATGTAGTGGGAAAATTGTAATTTTCTGAAATGGATAGATCCTGAGATAGATTCATACTACGAGTTGTGTATGCAAAAGATAAAACTTGAAAGGGATAATGCTCAAGAGCAGCTGAAGTCTTGCCGTCTAATGGAGGAAAGGAAATATGAAAAACTGGAGGCCAAATATGAAGAATTGATGACCTCATTTCAAGTAAAGTGTGCAGAGGCAGAAGAGTTGAAGAAGTTGTCCGAGTCTCAAGCACTTGTAATTAAGAAGCTAGAATGGAAGCAAACTGTTCTATATCTTTCACTAGCTTTGGTTGTTGTTGGTTGGTTTTTTATGAAGTTAGTATAAATTAGTTGTGGCAAAATGAGGGTGTAATTTTCTCTGTTGTTAACACTCTCATGGATAATGTAATGTCTAAGTTGTTTGAATGGAAGTTATGACTTTTGTAAGGTGTTTTTGTCATGGTGCTTGTGATGGTGATTGTGAGTGTGAGTGTGAGTGTCAGTTTGAGTGTGTGATTACAAGTATCAAGTCCTTAATTTTTTATTAATGTTTGAGTGTGTGATTACAAGTAGCAGTTTGAGTGTGTGATACAAAGATGCAAAATTGCAATATCTCATCACTGCAAAATGCTTAACATTGAGGCCAACGATCTACAATAATACAACATATAAGTATGTCAAACTTAAGATACAAAGATCTACAAAATATATATCTTCATAAAAACCTTCAAGTTCCACTTGAGAAGAGCAAAAAAATGAAGATACAAAACACTGTTTTGTCAGCAACAAAATGACACAAAATGAAGTTCATCTTCACTGAAACTTTCAATTACACCTTGAACAACAAAAAAATGAAGATGACTTAGTGTTCATTCAAAAACTTAAAGCTAAAATGCTAATTTCCATTTCCAGGTTGCCAAGAGGTTGCACCACTTTCCCAAAATGTTGATCCTCTTTCATTGATATGGACAGTTTTCACTACAGTGGATCCTGGTTCACTGAAGTATATGTTGCATGTGCTCTCACTTGTGTATAGACCTCCTCCTCTTGCGAAGTTCCTTTCCCTAATCAAATGTTCAGCTCCACCAATTGCAGACCTTGGAGCTTGAAATCTTGCTCTTCCAGCCCCTCTTCCTCTGCTTCCCCTTCCACCAGCTCCTCTTCCACCAGCTCTTCTGCCACCAGCAGCTCTCCTTCTACCACTGCCACCAGCAGCTCCCCTTCCACTAGTGCCACTAGCACCACTGCCACTTCCTCCGTCAGTAACTTCAGATGGTTGCTTGGCAGGTCTCCCAGGCTTTCCCTAGGTTAAATCAGTATATCAAGTTATGAACAATAAGTTATAAAAAACAAGCACAATAAGGGAACTACACATCAAATCTCTCCTCCACATTTTTTTGCAGTTCATTACCATCCCAGATCTTCGCAACTTGTGTGGATTTCTTGGTTCTTGCTCACCACCAAATCTCTTTCTTTTCTTCTTAGGCCTACCAGGTTGTCTTCTTTTTGCAGGGGGCTTCACTACAAAGCCTTCTACTTGTGGCCACATGTTTTCCCCATTTATTGGTTGCAGCCCATGTTCATACTCTTTCAAAAACTTCTCAACCGTGTAATATTCATCAACAAATTCAGCAGGATCCCTCTCCATAAATTGCAATGCAGATAATGCATGCACACAAGGTATGCCAGTTAAAGTCCACTCCCTACATGTGCATGTTCTTGCAGTCACATCAACCACAAACTTGTTTTCAAAATGGTTTACTTCAAACTTATTGTCTAGATTAGCTCTGGCATGACAATCTCTTATTTTGTTCCTCTTCTTCTCTAATTCCTGCCTAATGTTTGGGCAGATCCTATCAGTCACCTTCAACATTTCATCCCTCTTATTCACCTGTCTAGTCATCATCTTAGTCCTAATTTCCTCACACATATGAATTACATGTTTTCCTCTAGCATTCAGTATCCAACCATTAAAAGCTTCAGTAATGTTATTCATGATCATGTCACTCTTAACATGTGTGGAAAGAAATGCCTTACACAGAACCTTTTGATGTCTCTGCTCATGAAGTCATAATATGCAGCCATGCTCTCCTGCATTTCCTCCAAACGCTGCTTCAATCCATCTTCATAAGTGCTCCTGGTTGCAAAGAGAAACAGATTCTTCAAGGTACTGCCCTTGTGCTCTTTCTTCCAATTCATGTAGATGTGTCTGCTGCAGTTTCTGTGCTCCACAGCTGGAGCCAAAGCCTTGACTGTATTCTCCAAGCCCTGCATTTTATCATAAACACCTACATAAGCAACTACACTACACATATGATACAAAAATACTAAACAAAATGTATGAAATTGCCTTTTGTTGATCACTAATAAAGGAGAATCCAGATCCATCTCCAATGCCCATATCATGTATAAAGATATTGAGAAACCACTTCCAACACTCTTCATTCTCCACTTCAACACATGCCCATGCTATTGGAAACATCCCATCATTACCATCTTTGCCTATAGCACACAAGAGAACACCACCTAAACAAGTCTTCAGGTAACAACCATCTAGGCCTATGATAGGTCTGCAGCTGGCCTTGAAACTCTTGATGAGTGAGCTGAACCCTATATACAATCCCTTAAATACATGATCCTCACCTAAAAGTAGCTCAAATCTACCATCTGGATCAGTCCTCCTTAACTCAGCAGTGTATCTTCTAATCATGCCATAGTGAAATTCTACTGTCCCCCTTAGCATTTCTATAGCTAGACTTCTGGCCTTGTACAACCTATCTCTAGGTATGTCATACCCCCACCTTTCATTTATATCTCTTCTCAAATCAGGAACTGAGTAGAGGGGCTTGTTTCTCAACACATTGATGTACCTGCGAGCAATCCACTTGGAAGATAGCAACTTGTTGCTCATGTGTCTTGGACACTGATGATCACCATAATAAGTCTTCACACAGAAGGTTTGGTCTTTCCTCACAACATTAGCATACAGTTTCCAAGGGCATCCCTGAGTAGCACACTTAGCAATACACTGTTCTTTGCTAACTTTCCTAAATTGCACAAACTTGCCATTTTCAATGCTATACTGAGTCAGAGCATTCTTACATTGCCACCCATCTTGAAATCTCATGCCAAGTATGATTTGAAGACTGCTGTGATCACAACTCGGGTCATAAACAACCTAGGTCTGCTAGGCTTCACCCCTTTCTCATCTGAATCTGTCTCATCTGAATTAATGTCACCATCACTATCTTCCAGATCAGAATGAGGGTCATCATGATCATCATATTCTGGTACTATAAAATCTCTCATGAGCCTATCTACTTCCTCAGCTGTAGACTTCCTAAGATTTCTCTTAACTGCTAGATATTCAGGATCAGCATTTTCCAGGTCTTCATCATCTAGACCATCATCATTCTCATTATCTGTACCTTGATGCACCTCCTCTTCATTCTCATTCTGTACCCAATCCTCATCCTCAGCTGTATCATACCCCTAATCACCTGCATTCTCAAATTCATCTTTATTATGCTGCTTTTCTTTAGTCACTACCCTATCAGCTGTCTCAAATCCATCATCTACTGCACCCACTTCATCTATTTTCCCTTCACTACTTACAAAAGTTGGATTTTCTTGAGTCATGCGTGCTTGAAGCATACCACTCTTGTCATCTACTCTTCCCTCAACATACACACTAATGACATTTTTTCCTTTAGACAGAATGCTCAACATATCTTTGACTTGTTCTTCCCCTTCAATCACCACAAAGTTTTGAGTCCTAGGATATTTATAGTACAGTTTACTCCATGAAGCAAAATCCAAAAATTTAATTGCTGCATTTAACTTTCTCAAATTATACTCATTAGCCTCTAAGTTAAAAATTCCCACGTAATAACCTTTCATATAAATATCAATATCTTCTAACTTCTCAAAGTAAACCCCATGCTGAATAAAAAGACCAAAGTCTCTGCAAATAACAAATAAATTCTTTCTCACAACAACATAAACGAGCTATGCAAGAAATAAACCTAAATAGTGTTAAAATCAACAACAAATTTAGATATACTTACCGGTTGCTTGAACCTGAACCACCTTCTTCATTTCCAGTCATAGCTCCAACCCTAGCTTGCCGGCGGACGAGTTATGTGTCTGATTTTGTGAGGATTCAGAGTGGATTTTTCCTCTGTGTGGGTTTTTTCTCAGGGTGGGTTTCGATTTGGATTTCTTCTCGTCACTCTGTGGAAGATGAAGAGATATGGGGGGAAAATCAGAAGAGGAATGGGGAATTAGGGGGGAAATCCTTTAATCTGGAACAAAATGACATCGTATAGATACAAAACGACGTCGTTTTGTCCTTAAGTGGAACGACGTCGTGTGATTAGACGGTCCGATGTGTCCAGCGTGGGCTTTTGGCAAGCCACGTCATAATTAAATTGGGGGAAACCAACCATGTATGCAAAATCAGACTAAAATACACGGTTATGTTTGCTGGGGGAAAAAAAGTTGATGTGCAATTCACGATTTTGTAAAAAAGTTTAGGTTTTACCGGCCATTATCCCTTTATTAAATTGGACAATATCTGGTATAACTGCCCACACTAAGTATATTCGCGTATACTTATTCTCAAACTTAAACTTTTCAGGTAATTGAAGTCGGAGGCGTGGAGGTGCCGAATGACGAGTTAAAATAAATAGGAATTTGTTTTGGTTCCTAAGTCATTAGAATACTAGTTTTTACATTAACCTTATTCTTTTCCGTACTTGTTGCATGAGATTTGTTTGGGATTTTTCGCCTTCTTTTGGTTAAATAAAATATTTCATCTTCTTTCAACTAAGTTAATTATTATTATTATTTATAAAAAAAAAATATTCATATTTCCACTGTAAATATTCTTTTAAATATTATTTTAATGCCTTAATTAGATTAGGGTGTTACAGTTTATGCTTACTAATTAGAGTATATTTCCATTTTCAAAATCTATATTACTATTTTTAATTTGTGTGGTTGGTCACCGTGTGACCGAATAACATTACCTATAATCTTACCATCAAACTTATAATTAACTTAAATCATTAACAATGAATATTTTTTTCATTTACACTACTTTCTAGTATTATATTTTCCTAAAACTCGTGCCACAAATGTTGATGCAAGCTTTTGGGAGGGATAGAGGGAGTATTATTGTATTTAATTTTTTTACATTGTGGAGGCTAATCACAGATTGAACTCGATCTTTATTTTAAAGTAATGGTCCCGATATGAGTTATAGATGTATGGGGGATAGAGATACACCTATATAAGTCTTTCAAAAAGCTTCAACTTAGTTATCTCTCAACTACAAAATTCAATTGGAGGTATCGACTTAGTTGACTATTCAAATGACTTTTTTGATTGAAGATGAGTTGAATTCTGTTGACTGAGTGTTTTTAGTGGGGCCATAATGTGGTGGAATTTACTTAACTCATGTTTTAGTTCTTGAAACCTCTTTTATGCAAAGGCATGTGTCAAGTTTTCCAAATTATACTTAGAGAAAATATAGATAGAATGATGGTCAATTCACTGTTAATAAATAGATGAAACAGTAAATAAACACAAGTGATTTATTGAGGTTCAGAGATCAACTCATACGTCCTCGGTTGAGAGTCCAACCAACGAATCCAGTAACTGTCGGATCCAAATCACAACTTACACGCACCGTGAAAGCGTACCACTTAGAGTACGGGTTCCAAGCAATCTACAATCTAATTACAGGTTCCGATAAAGACATAGTGAGTTGAATTACGGGAACAACTCGGATCCTAGACAAACAAAAGTGTTTGAGGAATTTTCCAACTATGAACCTCTCGACTTGCAATAAGTCTCGAGATTCCTAAGTGAATCAACTTGCAATAAGTCTTGACTTACAAATCTATGCTAGAACAAGGTAGGTGTTTCTAGGCTAGAAGAATTGGAAGACTGAAATATACAACTCTAAATTTGAAGAACATGGGTTTGCTTCTTGAGAGAAAGTTTTCTTGCTTGAATGATTGAGCTCGCGTAAATGTTCTGCATGCCTTCCTTGTAGTAAGCCTCTATTTATAGGCGGAGAGAAAAACTAGTTGTTAGAGGACCGTTTGACTCTAGTGTTTGAATTCTAACTTCATCTCGTTAATCTTGTTTTGTAGCTATTTTGGGCAACTGCTACAAACTGCTTTTGCCTGGGATGAATACCAGTCTATGTACTTCTATGTGCATCTCATCTGTCCACATGCCTTGTACTATTTTGAATTTAAATTAGGTCAATGCCTTAGCTTTGACTCAACACTTCTGCACAACTTTTTAGTACCAATCTTAAACAGCCGCGAGGGTCAGTTGATCAATCAATCTGATTGTGTCTTCTACCTGAATGACTTCAACTGAGTTTTCAAGTTGACGAGCCCTATTTCTGTGCTCTTTATAGTGTCTGTAGAGGTCTAGATCGGGACTTTTTTCCTTTGTTTTGGATCTTTTGTGTCTAGAAGGACACACTGGTATGCAGGGGCACCACATTCCTGCAAATGGGCATAAAGGAGCGGATTAAGGGCATAAAAGAGGATGGAATACAGCAGGGAGCTGGAGGTCCCAAGGAGCTTGGTGGTGATCACAATGAAAGACGGCAAAGCCACGAAGACTCCGTGCGCTGAAAGTCAAAACTTTGCCGGAAATGGAAAGAACAAGCTCTGACAGGGACCACAACATTTTCAATGGTAACTTCCAACAGCAACAGCAGCGACGGCCAATGGGATGAGAGTAAGGACGAAGGACTGAAGTGAAGGTTGACCTACCAAAGGGATGTTAGACTTGAAGCTGGATTAGAGGGCGGATTTGAAAGGCACTAATGCAACTACCAACTTGGGGAGCCGCCATATATAAGCCAGCCCTTCTCCAACACCACCATCATCGAAGAACACCTACTCACTTTCAAACACTCTGCAAATTAGTTTTCTGCATAAACAATTCGACTCTTTACATTTTCTGTCAAGACCTTTGTGAGGTAAACATTATTTTCTGGTTGTAATGTTAAGTATGCTTTGGTTTATCTCTTTTATTGCTTGTTCTTTCATTTCCATGTCTAGCTAAGTTCTTTGTGCTTGGGTTGGTTGAGATGCGGTGAGGTGTGAGTGTTGTATGTGAAAAAGATGAGGCTGGAAGCTCACCGGAGAGCTGTTGGATCCGTTCCCGACTCGCTGACCTTGATTCCAAAGTTGTGGAGCCTCCACAACTCCTGCGGTGGCCAACGGAGGAGCGGCGCGGAGGTAAAATCCCTCACAATACTGGGTAAAGGTGTAGGGGTTCCCCTCACCTCCGGTCGTATTGCGAGTGCTGGAGAGTGGTGTATGACGAAAGTCATGCTTCTAGCCATCACTACAACAATTTTGCTAATAGACAACAGTTATAAACCGGTGTCGTAGCTACTTTGGACTGTTGTCAAATCTAGTGTGGTAGTAGGTCCAGGGTCAATGACAACGGTTTCTGAACCGTTGTCGCAGACTCTATGACAACGGCCCTGACAACAGTTTTCACCGTTGTAGACTCGTGTTTTGGAATAAATTATACATACAACAACAGTTAAAAACTGTTATCTCAACCGTTGTCGGAGAATATACGACAACACTGGATTTGACAACAGTCCAAAATAACTACAACAACTGCTTTAAACCATTGTTGTAGACGAATACGGTAATGGTTATTAACCCATACGACAATAGTTACTCATTGTTGTTTTTTGTTGTCGTAGATTTATTTTTAACAATTTAACAATGTTGTCTTCGATATACTATAAGACAAGATACAATAATGCCACAATAAGAATATGAAACTGCAATTGAAATTGAATTACTAATATACATAATTTGCATCACAAAGTACCCTATTGGAACTATTCCTTACAACACTTCAAATTTGATACTAAAGATACATAAATATTCAATATTAATATTACAATACTACAAGGTCCATATGCATCATCAAGAATTCAAGCGCCCGCACAAGAGCTAGTGCAACAGAGGACTCTAATTTCTGTTTCACCAATGAATTTCTCGTGCTATCTGTCATGTAGAAATAAACATTACTATCATAGAACAAAAAAATTGTTCATGCATATAGTAAAAGATATATACTTGAACTTAAAAATAGAAAGTATCAACGTATTATAATAGATTATACAAATTATCTGAAAGCAATCAAACCACATAGCAACATATAGCTATTTTGAGTCATCAAACATGTATGACATGGTGCAAAATTTATCAAAACTGAGTAAAATGAAAATAGTATCAATGGCTCCTAAAGTGAGACTAAATCAAGTAAAAATGAATGATTTAAACTTGAAGTCATTTACCTAGTAAGTTGGTATCAATTGCTCACTTCAAGACCTTTTTTATATGTTGAGCTAAGTAAAACTCAAACATTGGTTCATGTGCTGATGTACATGATAAAATTCGATATAATAACACTGTCAATCAATTATCATCCAGTAAAATAAAATGGGAGTAATTTAGTAAACACATCAAATGCTTTGTTTATTATGCCTAACCTATATTTGCTTCCAAAATCACTTATATATACACCGGTATCAAGAATCAGATCTTGTTAATTCTATATAGACAACATTTAATGATCACTTTTCTGCATGTTAAGTAGTTTAGTTATTTGAAAGACATTAATCTATTTTAAGACTATAAAGATTGAAGAGCTTGAGACGAGAGAAGCAAAGCACCTATGTTATATATATAATATTTTTTGACGATTTAGTAGAAATTCTCATCTATTTTGCCAACCACGATATTCATAATCACAAACATCTAATTCATCAATACAAGAATCTCTTCTCTTCTCTTGGCAACAAAATGATAACAAAAAGTTAATAAATATATAAATACAGCACCAAAAATACACACACAAGCATATAACAAGTAGTTGTATAAACACATAACCTACATTGATATCATCCAGAAACGAGATGCATAAGTATAAACAACCTCTTATCTTAATAAATAAAGAGATAGTATTTAGAACTGGACCAATGGGCAAATTGAAAATAAATTAACACCTATAGCAAAAAGAAACAAGACATATTGATTTAGTTCCACCATGCTGATTATCTAATCCTTGAGAATAACACCAAAAAAAAATGATCTTATTATTAGACTAAATGAAATTAGAATATCTCGGTGTTAGCATTGTGAATGATAAAATACTCCAAGCCAGTTTAATTAAAAGGAATACAAAAATTCATGATACAGCTTTCAAGAGGACCTCTAGCTCTCTATCTTTCTCTCTCAATTAAACATTCCAATTTTGATGAATTAATAAGGCAACCGATTGAGCACCATTGTTGCACAAACAGAAATTTAAGAGCTCGTTGTAATATGTTCGTAACTAAAATAACCTTACCTAAACGTGGAACAGAAATTAAGTTCTAAGAAAAATGAAAATAGAATCCAAACAGCAAGTCAGAAATAAAGAAAATGAATCAGTTGTAATCAACGAATCATCATACACAAATGATTTTGCCCCAATTTGATTTTCTCTCTATTCTGCCCTAAATCGATTCTAAAGAGTATAAAGCAAGAATGAGGAACCTGGGAGAGTGGAACGAAGGCGACGAGCACGACTTGACGGCGACCCTAGGCTTGTGCAAGATGGAGTCGATGACAATGCTGGAGAATTTGAGAGGAGACCGATACTACTGCTGTTCTTTTTTTCCTTTCCCGTAAGCAAGAGAGAGGGGAATATACTTAAGTGAATTTAGTGATTTCATTAGTGTGGGGGGAGAGAAGGATTAACTCATTACATTTTTATTCTTTATTATTTTATTTCTTTTCGGTTTTACTTTTTAAGAGATTTAAATTTTAAAGTCGTTTACCAAACCTTACTGCATTTTTATTTATTTTTTTCTTTACTTATGTTTTGTTTTCATTTTTTAATAAATGTAAATTTAAATTTGATTATAGTAGCTTATTAATTTTCAACTAGAATTATTTTTCCATTCTTTATGAATCTTCTCAATTAAGTTTTATTAATAGTAATTAAAATTTTATTAATTAACTATCAATTAAAATAATTATATTAATGAACTTAACTTAATGAATGAAAATAGTGTTATATCTACAATAACAATAACAATAATAATACAATGACAACAATCAAATGAAATGTTGTCGTATGTAGTTTTATCTGTTTACAAAACACAAAAACGACAACGATTGCCCAAAGTGTTGTTGTATTTAATATAATACACCTACAACAACAGTTCAACAAAGTGTGATCATATTTAACAAAATACCTACAACAACATAAAACGACAATGCTTACCAAAAGCGTTGTGGTATTCAATGTTATACACCTATAACAATAGTTTAACGACAACAATTATTGACGCGTGTTCTCCTATCTAATATCATCAACCTACGACAATAACGAACTGACAACAATTGCACAATGTGTTGTCGTATTTTATTTTATATACCTATAACAACATACATAAAACAACGGTTAGACAAACTATTGTCATATTTGGATATTCTATGTTTACAACAACAAACAAATGACAACAATAGACGAAACTGTTGTTATATATAGGATATTTCACTACAACAACATATCTATGACAACAGTAAATAAAGTGTTGTCTATAGGTTATATTATAGCTTACGACAACATACATACAACAACAGCAGACTAAACCGTTTTCTATGAGCGCAAAAATATGCTCATAGACAACTGTTTTCGCTACAACAACAATTTTCTTTATAAAGACAACGTTTTTTCACTAAAACTGTTGTCTTTAATGCATTGTCGTTTAGCAGTTTTGTTGTAGTGCATCTTGGGCCTTCTGGATCCAAAGATTGCTGACGCAGAGGGCTCAATTGGTGACTTTTCCAGATGCAAGCTAATTCTGTGGATATTAAAGTGGGCTCCCGAGGTGACTTGGAGGGCTCGGTACTGAAAGGAAGAGCTGGGGTTGAGATGCTCACGTGCGTGACATGGTGAGAGTAAAGGGGCGTGAGTGTCGAGACCCTATAACCAAGAGACGTGCCCACGCAGTAACTATCCAAGGGCTTGGGATCCAACCACACACACGCACACACCGAACCAAGTCAAGACCGACTCAAGCATGCCCTCTATATTTGATTTACTTCGTGTTTTATTTCAGTCTTTATTTCTAGTTTATGTTGAGAGTGTTCCAAAACCAAAACCAAAATCTTGTCCAGTGACACCGAGGTCATCACAACCTACCTCCCTTGGGTTCGACCCTGAATACTTACCTTAACTATACCTAGTGGTGGACATCAGGAATTATAAATCGTATTTTGACGCGTCCAGGTTCTCAACGACTAACTTGACGCCGTCACAAGTTCCTCTCAATTAAATACCTGTAAAAAAAAAAACTTTGAGTTGCTCAAACGAAATTGAGCCTATTTAACTGATTCAGACAAATATCTACTCAATTGAGTCATTTAAGTTTTAGAATCAATCAAATCCTCATACTTAGAATTTTTCAAATATAAAGATTGTGGGGAATCCTATTTATATTATAAGGCTCGCGGTTTTTATTTGAGTTAATACATGCTCCATCCTTTTTCAATACCTATCATATCTCGAAACACAACTTAGTTGCTTATGAATATGTCTGTGCGAGAAAAGGCAAAAACTCTAATATGACCTAACTTGCATATTGCGGTTATTAATCTCCAATCAATATTAATTAACTATTAATTAATAAAAAAAATATAAAAAAGAATTGAATGAAGCGCACCAGAGACTGTCCCATAAAAAAGTGATTTATATATGGCAAAATATTGCATACAACCGTTGTATGAGGTACAACCACCCGAAAATCACTGTTCACTGTGCGCGTGAACAGTAACCGCGCGCGGTTATTGTTCACGGCACTGTTCATAATTTTTTTTTTGTTACCTGTTTTTTTTCTCTTTCTTTTTATTTCCATATTTTTTTTCCTGTTTTCTTTTTTATTTTCCTTTTTTCCCACCTTTTTTTTTACTTTTTTAGATTTTGTTTCTTTTTTAAACATTACGTTTCTTAGTGAAAAAATTTACTTTTTCCAACAACAATAATTTCTTTAACGTTCGACTAAAAGTAGAGCTTGTTGTATTAAAAAGTAGACATTGTCGTGACGAAATGTAATGATTGTTAAACATTACGTTTCTTAGTGAAAAAGTTTACTTTTTCCAACGACAATAATTACTTTAACATTCGACTAAAAGTAGACATTATCGTGACGAAATGTAATGTTTGTTAAACATTACGTTTCTTAGTGAAAAAGTTTACTTTTTCCAACGACAATAATTAGAACTTGTCGTATTAAAAAGTAAACATTGTCGTTGAGAGACGTAATGTTTCAAAAACATTATTTTTCAGCATGATAATGTTTACTTTAGTGCACAACAAGTTCGACTTTTTGTCAAACGGTAAAGTAATAATTGACGTTGAAAAAGTAAATATTATCATGCTGAAAAGTATGTTTTAAAGGAAAATAAAAAAATAAAATAAAAAAGAAAAAAGAAAACAGTAAAAAAAAGAAAAAAAATATGGAAAAAAAGAGAAAAAAAACAGGAAATAAAAAATAACACAAAAAAGGAAATCTGGAAATAAAATAATAAAAAAAAAAATGAACAGTAACGTGAACAGTAACCGCGCGCGGTTACTGCTCACGCGGGTCGGGTGAACAGTGACGGGTCGGGTGAACAGTGAATTCGGATTTAAATGGGTAGGGTCAAACCGGTTGTATGCGATACAACCGTTGCACCCAATACAGCCCCTTTATATATTACAGACTGTTTTTTTTTAGTGAGAACACCTTCTTCCGATATAAGAAATTCTTCTAATAATTCCGAGCCCAATCTTTTCAAAAAAGCACGTACAGTACTTATGCGTGCCAAAGTTCGAACAATAGTTTTTCGATGGCCTCCCTCGCATTGCCGGGTATGAGTGATTTTGTTGCCGAATTTATAGTATTTTTGGGATTAGTTACTAGTCTAAAATTTCTTTTAATGATAAAAATCCCAATTACTATTGTAATTGAAATTGAAATGATACATATTAACCCCTATTTATATATTATCTATGTTACGCCAGATGTTCTATGGATACAAGATATTTAATGGCCCAAATTTGGTTTTTTCACAATCAGTTGAAAAGGTTGAAGTTATCCTATCCAAATCTTTTTATAAAAACTTTTTTTAGAAAAACCGAAAAACCTATCTTCTCATTTACAAAATGGTTCATTGTAAAATGACAAAAAGAATACTTTTTCTTCTCTTGTGTTAAATAGAAAAGAAAAGAATTTGAACTAGTGTTGATGTAACATTTTTACATTGTACCATTGTTCAATTTTTATGTATATTTTTTCAAACTATTCATATTCTTTACGAATATTAAGGATTAAGGTTAGAAAGAGCAAGTTTCAAGGTAAAATTCACTCTTTTTTATCATTATTTTGTCATAACACTTTGACTAGGTACGAATAGAAACAGTATTTTATCTGTAGGCAACAATTTTGGTTCACCCGTTGTATGTGACACAACTGGTGTTATTTGACCCGGATCCGAAGTTAAATATTAAAACTACTAGAAGTATAACAACAGATCACATTGCAAACATTTTCTTTTTCGCTTAATTAGAGCTTGGAATTGGTGTTGGCGAGGGGTCAACTCTCATTGCAAACATTTTCTTTTTCTTTTTTTCATTCCTTCTTAATTTTTTTTTTCTGTTTTACTTTTTAAATTCTTTTTCTTTCTTTTTCTTCTTTCCTTATTTTCTTCTTTTTTTCATTCCTTCTTAATTTTTTTATTTTTTTCTGTTTTATTTTTTAAATTCTTTTTCTTTCTTTTTTCATCTTTCTTTTTCACAATTTTTTTTCTTTGTCCATTTTATTTGATTCTTTCTTAATATTTTTTTTTTTTGTGTTTTTGATTCTTTTTCTTTCTTTTTTCATAATTATTTTTTAATTTTATTATGTTTTTTTTCGTTTTTCTATTTATTTTTTCTTTTTGAATTCTTTTTGTTCTTTCTTTTTCTTAATTATTTTTTCTTTGTCCATTTTATTTGATTTCTTAAATAAATAACAAGTGTTCTTTTTCAAATGATAATGTTTCAAAAATATTACATTTCTTCACAATAATTGTTATTTTTGTTTACGCGAACTTGTATTTTTAGTTATTTGGTAAAGTAATTATTGTTGTAATTAAAAGTAATCATTACCATGAATAAAGGTAATGTTTATAAAATATTACTTTTCTTAACGACAATGTTTATTTTAATTTACGATAACTAGTAGTACTTTTAGTAATTCAGTTAAGTAATTATAGTCGTGATTAAAAGTAATTATTGATATGAAGAAATGTAAAGTTTCACAATCATTACTTTTCTTAATGACAATATTTATTTTTATTCATGACAACTTGTATTTTTACTTATTTGGTCAAGTAATTATTGTCATAAGAAAAAGTAATTACTGAAATGAAGAAATGTAATGTTTCACAAATATTAATTTTTTGAACAACAATGTTTACTTTTATTTACAACAACTTGTACTTTTAGTTATTTGGTAAAGTAATTATTATTATGATGAAAATTAATTATTGATATGATGAAAAGTAATTATTGATATGAAGAAAGGCAATGTTTCACAACTATTACTTTTCTTAACGATAATGTTTACTTTTATTCACGACAAATTGTATCTTTAATAATTCGGTCAAGTAATTATTGTGGTGTTAAAAAGTAATTATTGATATGAAGAAATGTCATATTTCACAAATATATTTCTAAAAAATTGAAAATAAAACCTAATTGAGGATTAACAAATATATTAATAGAATAAATAATTATAAATAAATATTAATGAAAAGTGAAAAAAAATAATCAAAGGGATAATAGGACACTTAAAATGACCTCTCACACAGCTATTACGACACTTCAAAGTGTCTCAATAGATATAATAATGCAAAAGAAGAGAATTAAAAAAAAACATAAAATTGCTTCTCCCAAGATTCGAAACCGAGGCACCCCAAGAATAGGTGAGGGGCGCTAATACTAGGCTAGTGAGTCATATGTGTAATTTAATCACACGAATAGTAAATATAATAATGCAAATGAAGAGAATAAAGAAAAAAGATAAAAATTGCGTCTTCTATGACTTAAAACTGGGGCGCTGCAACGATAGACGAGGCGAGGTACCACTAGGCGTGATACGTGAACTTTAATACTGTAAAATAGTATGTTATTAAAGTTTTAATACGGTCAACCCGACCCGATTGTACTATATACAATCGATGTAGACAAGTGTACCTCTTATACGTATGCTTTCTCTATTTTCTTAAAAACTTAGGGAAAATTCACTCTTTTTTCTTAAAAGTTAGGAGTAGGACGAATGCATCATTTGGGCCCGATTTGAAATGATTATACAATTTTCTATAGTGGGCCGAATTATTATCCCATAACATATCGGGATATATACCCACACAGAAAAATATGTTGTCCCTTTTTATTTTAATCGGAAATATACTGGCCCTATTCGTGCCCAGTTAAAGGATTTTTATGACAAAGCAATGCTTAAAACATTTAACTTTCTGTATAATGTTGGCAAATAGGACTTTGCATCCACATAGCATGCAACCACCTTGCTTAATCTGTCAACATATGTCTCTGAACAGTAAAAGCTTTGGGTTAGAGGATATAATGATGGATTGATAGAACCCGAGGGCGGGAGGCTAAAGCGGTTTACAGCCCAGGAGTTGGAACTCCTTATCAATTACCTCTCCCGCCGCAGCGCAAGGAAGAGTAAACGATTAATGGCAAGTCAGAGTGAAAGGCAGAGACTTCAGTTGCTTAAAGATACGTAGAACTGAGAAAAGGTACTTGTTGATTTCGTAGCTACAATGGATTCATACTGGTTGATTCCTTTCCTTTCTTTTTCCAAAAAGAAGTGTAACTTCCCTATTGGTTTCTTGAAAGCGAACTTTCTCAGTAAGAATGGGTTGTGGAAAGCTATCAAGAGGACGATCCATGGTCAAACAGTTGTAACAAGGGAGTTTAGGTCTCTTAGTAAGTATCGTTACAGGGCTAAAGCAAGGGAACAAGTAGCGGTACCAGGGAAAGAAAGCTTTATCTCGTTCAGCAAAGGCAATAGCGACTTTTTCGATAAGATCACAAAGATATCAAATAAGAGAAAGAATCCCAGCATCAACTCCAATTTGCTTTAAGTTAGCTCGGGATTTCCCGTTCTATTGATTAGCTCAATTGACTCGGGTTACAGATTGGCACTAAAGAAAGGAAAGCAAAAAAAGGCTTCTTCGGGTTAGCAGCACCGAGGGGTTTACCGAACCGAGGAGTTTAGCTGCTTTAAACCCGCTCTTCGGATTCCGATTTCGGATTCCTTCGCTTGATTATGGCTTTGTATCATCTTCGGAAGGGCCTTGTTAGTAGCGGTAGTTAATAAAACAAATAGGAAAGCCGGGTGCTAGGAGCTAGAGCAGAGCTAATGCCGCATAGAATCTTACTTGCCTTCTCAGGAGTGTGATTTGGAATTCAAACTACTAGTTATGAGAGGATAGATTTCTTTAAGAACCAACATCTGAAAGAATTTCATGCTTGAAAGTAAGCCAAACATAGTAAAATAAGAAATTGAAAGATTTCGTTGAAATTGTTCATTTGGAAATTTCCCGAAAATGCCTTTAGCTCAGTATGTAGCTCAATTCCTTTAGCAACGAAGGATTGAGAGGTGCCTATTGTAGCAGCTGTGCCTTTGCTTTCGCTATTAATTTGTTCCTTAGGATATGATATCTTCTAACTATGCTATTAACGAATGCCTTGTTCTTCTTCTCCTATGACCTCTATAACATCGTTTATCAATAGATATAATGAATTAGTATGTATCACTATCAATTAATCACCTTGAATATGAGTAGAAAGAAAGACGGAACATAAGATCAGATTAGATACATTCTTAAAAGAATGTGCTTTAGCTTTATAGCTTTCTCCATATGTGTAACACAATTAGTAGTTCAAATTCTTAATTTTAGAACCCTTTGAGAAGATCGGAAGGTCTTTTCAACGGTGCAAGAAAGAGATTACCGAGATCAGCTTAGCAACAGAGTAACCATTTCCCTTTGACGGACCCTAGACAGGTTTCGACTTTAACTCTAGGATACCAATTCCAAACCTATTGCTGAATATGGTGAAGATTACCACTGATCGGACGAAACCTCCCTCGCTCTTCGTAGGCAGCTACGTTAAGGCAGTAACCTCATAAAAGGAGTAGATCGTTAAAGCTGTCAACTTAGAATATCCGACATACTCATTTAACTAACTCCTACGGGGCTTCTCGTCTCTCTGCCAGTTAATATTATAAAAGATAGAAAATCTAATCATTATCATTATATTACTAAAAGGAAAACGATTCTTACTTTAAAAAAATTCTACGTAGCACTCCTTATATTCTTCCATTCATATTTATCTAAATTCTCAAATTTTTAAATTTTTAAATGTAAAATAATAGATTTTAAATATTTATACTAAAATATTGTGTCCCACATCGATTTCTTAATGAAACTTCACCTATTGAAAAGCTTATAAATACCTAGAATCAATGTGTATTTTCTCATCTTTTGATCCACTAATTTTATTTGGCCAATTTATTTATTAATCGGCCGAATAAATAACTATATTTTATAGTTTAATTTAATTTAATTTGGTCAATTTATTAATTGACCGAGTAGATAATTATTTTGTTGTAGGAGTTTTATTTGGTCAATTTATTTATTAATCGGCCGAATAAATAACTGCTAGATTTTTATAGTTTAATTTAATTAATTTGGTCAATTTATTAATTGGTCGAATAGATAATCATTATATTATTAAAAGGAAAACGATTCTTGCTTTGAAAAAATCCTATGAGACACTCCTTATATTCCTTCATTCATATTTAGGGAACCAATTTATTAGTTGACAGAATAAATGATTCCAAAATAGTTTGGATAATTTATTGGTTGATCGAATTAAATTTTGAAATAGTCTAATATTTTTTTATTTAATATGATAAAAAAGTAAGTAATTTATAATTTGTCAAGTAATTAGGTAGAGTGGCCAATTCCTAATTGACGGGTACCTCAACTCGAGATCCCATGTGACACATTTTCATTCTTTATTCTTATTAATTTTAAAAAATTTCATTTTATTCATTTTTTTCATGTATTTTTTTTAAAATCTAGAATAGTCATAAATTGTGCATTTATAAATCAAAATCGTAGCCAACGGGTCAATTCTGACCTGGAACAGTGGCGGTAGACTAGCCAATTCCCAACTAACACTCGAGAAATTTTTCATTTTTTGCTTTTTTTCTCATGTATTTTCTAAAATTTATAATCGTCATCCATGAAATAATTTTTACGTTATTTGTAGTTGGATTTCCAACTTTGCATACTTTATAATTATAATTAACGAATATTACTATACGATTAAAGACGATAATGAATAGTACAATCATTATTATTATTAAATTTTTGGATCTATATAAATTCTAAATAAATTTTATAAATTACGCACTTATAAATCATCATTATATTACTAAAAGGAAAATGATTATTGCTTTGAAAAAATCATATGTGGCACCCCTTTTATTCCTCCATTCATATTTATCTAAATTCTCAAATTTTTGAATTTTTAAATGTAAAATAATAGATTTTAAATATTTATACTAAAATCTTGTATCCCACATCGATTTCTCAATGAAATTTCACCTATTGAAAAACCTATAAATACCTAGAATCAATGTGTATTTTCTTATCTTTTGCTCCACCAGTTTTATTTGGCCAATTTATTTATTAATCGGCCGAATAAATAACTATATTTTATAGTTTAATTTAATTTAATTTGGTTAATTTATTAATTGGCCAAATAGATAATTATTTTTTTGTAGGAGTTTTATTTGGCCAATTTATTTATTAATCGATCGAATAAATAATTGCTATATTTTTATAGTTTAAGTTATTTTATTTTGTTCTATTTATTAACTGGCCGAATAGATAATTATTTTTATTAGGGAACCAATTTATTAGTTGACAGAATAAATGGTTCCAAAATCGTTTGGATAGTTTATTAGTTGACTGAATTAAATTTAGAAATAGAATATTACTATACGATTAAGGACGATTAACGAATAGTACAATCATTATTTTTATTAAATTTTTGGATCTATATAAATTCTAAATAAATTTTATAAATTACGCACTTATAAATCACAGTCGTGGTCAATGGGCTAGTTCCGATGCAGAATTATGGCGGTAGACTAATATACGGATTTTTTTCAGAAAGGAACACAAATGACTCTTTCCAACGCTATAACCATGTCTACCGAATTGAATTTTAAACAAGTATGAGTATATAAATTTCAAACAAGTTTGAATAATCCTAAACACAGTTTAGCCTATTTGCTCAAAATTGAATCGAATAGTGCCAAATGCATTATAGTATAGTCAATTCAGCCACGAATGAGTCACAATTACTGATGGTCCCGATACGAGTTCTGGTGTATGGGGGGGGGGGGAATACACCAGATAGGAATTTTAAAATCAACCCCCTGATAAAAAACCACAACTGAGTAAAAGAACTCAGCTGGAATCACAACTGAGTAAGAAAACTCAGCTGGAAGAGTGGTGCTGTGCGGAATGTGGTGGAAAAAATAATAACTCGTATAAAACAACTCACGCTCAGATGCAAGGTCGGTCAACAACCAAATCAGTTGAAATGTAAAGATGCAGTTTTGAGTACTGGTTAGTTGGTCAGTTGAATATGCAAAAAGTAACTGAACAGAAAACACAAACACACAAAAGGATTTACGTGGTTCGGAGAGAACTCCTACGTCCACGGGGAGCTGTGAATCCACACAACTCAGTCCAAATTCTTTAGGACAGCTACCACAAAGCTTACACAGGCTTTGCAACCGTTCAGATAAGTTTGCGGGTACTTATCAACCTTACAGATAAGTTTGCGGGTACTTATCAACCTTTCTACTCAATTTCGGGAAGAGCAGGATCCTAACAACCTTTTTAGGGGATGTGTAAAAGGGTGGGTTTTCCAACTACTAGCTCTAACAAAGAAGTGAGCTAGGATCTAAGCTTGAACAAATGAAGACTCAAACTAAGATCGAAAACACCAAGACAGATTCTAACACTCTATGAACTCTCAACTGATGATGTTCTTAGAGATTAATTGCAGTTTAGCTTGTGTGCAGGATATCGTCTTTCTTTTACTCTTTAGTCTCTTCTCGCACTTGTCTGTCTTCTCTTGTGTCTTCTTGATGAATTAATGAATGAATGCCTCTATTTAAAGGTGGAGAGAATCAACTAGCCGTTGGATGAGCCGTTGATCTCTGTTCTGTGAAAGCGATGGCTTGTCTCTTATCTCTGCAGATGGCAACTGTGAACTTCTGTTTTCCTTCTGAGACAACCTTGTGTTGGGCCAAATGAGGTAATGACAGAACGTCAAACCTTCACGTGACTTCCTATTTGAAATTCAAATTTCAACCTTAGTCTTTCAACATTGGTTAGTCGGTTGAGAAGTTTGGTCTTTATCCGAGTGGTCTTCAGCTGATGTTCCATCTGATTGCTACCTTCATTTGACATTCTGTCTGAAGAGGAATAGTTGAACCCTCAGCTGCCTTGAACTTCATGTTGTCGATCTATCAGATTGAGTCTTGCAACTGATGTTCCATCTGAACAGTTGGCTTGAATGCTCAGTTGTCTTTCTTACATCTGATGTTCCACATCAGAACAGTTGACTTGAACGCTCAGTTGTCTTTCTTACATCTAATGTTCTATATCAGAGCAGTTGGCTTGAACGCTCAGTTGTCTTTCTTCCATCTGATGTTCTATATCAGAAGTTGGCTTGAACGCTCAGTTGTCTTTCTTCCATCTGATGTTCTATCCGAGTAAAGCCATGTTGTCGTCTTCAGCTGGAGTCATGTAAAGATAAAATCTGAACATTTCTCAAACAGCGAGTCTAAATACTAACATTAGGATCTGACAACATCTACTCGGTTGGGGTCAGTTAGTTTTGGAATCAATCAAAACTTTACTTAAATTTCCCAACAATTACGCTATAGCAATATTTTCAAAATTGACTCAAATTATTATCAATTTTACTATAGTATTGTCAAATTGGTCAAAATTGAAACAAATAATTTGCAATTGCACTATAGTATAGTTAACTTGTCGAAACTGAATCAAATTATTACCTATTGCACTATAGTATAGGCTACTTGGTCAAAATTGAATCAAATTAGTACCAATCAAACAATAGTATAGTTAATTTGGTTAAAGTGTCAAATGCACTATAACATAGTCAATTTGGTCAAAATTAAATTCAATTAGTCACAATTGCGCTATAGTATAGTAAATTGTGTGAAAATTAAATCGAATCAGTACCGATTGCACTATATATTCAATTAAAACCCCTTAATTATCAACCTCACTATACCCGCATATATACACAAAATACTATAATTGAGCCCATCACTACACCCATTTATTAACACAACACTACAATAACAATAATTAATTAAAAGTTATTCGGTTAACAGTTATCTCATTAAAGATAAGTCAGGATTTGATGAATCACAAAATAGAATCACTTGATGTTGAATCAAACTCATCGATTAACAATGATCTCACTGAATATAAGATTTGGTGAATCACTCAATGTCTCAATTATTTCTAGATATTGTTAGATGTGATCTCACTAAATAATTTATTGAATAATTTCTCAGTACATGATTTTATCGCCTTTGGTATCATCACGAGAAATTAGTAAAATTTTATTCATATGTTGATGTCACCATAAAACTCAATATAATATAGTAGTATGTATAATCCATTTTGGTTATAGTTAAGTCGGATTAATACTCAGTACTTGTAGTATAGTGTTTTTAGTCAATTTTGACTACTATAGTTAATTTGGTCATAATTTAAATTTTTATTAATTTTCTATTAGTTATAAGAAATTCAAAATTTGATGGTACAGTGGACCCAAACTAGTCACTAATCCAATTGAGATCACTAATATCTCAAAAATCAAAATAAATCATTTTTAATATATATCAATATATCTTATTTGATTTTTGAGGCTTTCATTTTTTTTTTTTGTATATTAATAAAAAATGAATGTCATCATCCCCAACAACTCTTTTTAGTCTATTTGTTTTCTCTCCTCACTCTCACTCCGCCATAGCACAAACCTTGTCAATTTTACTGTAGAAATTCCATCTCTTTCTCTCCCTCCATCCTCTCTCCATCTCCGTCAGTCAGCCACCTCGATGAGGTGAAGCGCATGGTGGAGGATTACCGCAAGACGGTGGTCCGGCTGTGCGGGTAGACGGTTACGATAGCTCAGGCGGCGGCGGGCAGCCGCGACACTGCGGTGAAGGTAGAGCTGTCAGAGGCGGCGAGGGAGGGTGTGAAGGAGCGATTGGGTGATAGAGAGCGTGATACAATTGGGGGAATTGGGTGATGCGCAAGATAGAGTGCATTCGTCATATCCAAATAAAGTGAATTGGGGGAATCGGGTGGTGTGTGAGACAAAATATAGACGAACAAATCCAAATAAAAAAAATTACTTATGGCGTAAACATTAAATAAATGGCCGGAGAAAAATGGCGCTCACAAAAAAAAAAATCGCCGATATTCAGCATCGCAGAAAAAGACGATGAAGTATACTAGTTGGCGTCTTAGACAAACTGCAGACGTCAAGTGTTTGTTGGGAAATTTATTAGTAAGAGTTTTGATGAATTCCAAAACCAACTGACCCCAACCGAGTAGATATTGTCAGAACCTAATGCTAGTAGGTAGGCTCGCTGTTTGAGCATTGTTAAGATTTTATCTTTACAGGTCTCCAGCTGAAGATGACAACATGGCATCACTCGGACAGAACATCAGTTGTTAGGAAAACAACTGAGCGTTCATCAGATGAGAAGCAGTAAAGAGGAAGAGAACATCAGATGAAAGAAAGCCATCTGAGCGTTCGAACCCAACTGATCAAATACAAGGAAGACAACTGAGTGTTCAGTTTCAGAACATCAGTTGTAGAACTCAACCGAGAAGATCAACAACTTTGAAGATGAAGTCAGCTGAGAGTTCAACTGTTAGTTGTCAGATAAGAACATCGGCTGAAGAACAAGTTAGTTGAAGATCGAAAGTCTTAACCGACCATTCCTTGTTGGAAGTCTGTTGTTAAGATTTGAATTTCAAAAAGGAAGTCACGTGAGGGTTTGACCATTCAGTCATTACCCCATTTGGCCCAACACAAGGCTATCTCAGATGGAAAGCAGATGAGCACAGATGCTATATCGGGAAAATCTGCAGAGATGAGAGACAAGCCATCGCTTTCAAATAACAGAGATCAACAGCTCCTCCAACGGCTAGTTGATACTCTCCGCCTATAAATAGAGGCCTTCATTCATTCGAAGAGAATAGAAGACACACACGCGAGAAGAAACCAGAGAGCGAAAGAAAGAGCAATATTCTTCACGAGCTGAACTGAATTTAATCTCTTAGAACATCACTTGTTGAGAGTTCTAGAGTTAGTTAGTTTTTGTGTCTTTAGATCGAACCTTGAGAACATCACTTAGTGAGAGTTCGTAGAGAGTTAGATCATAGCTCATTTCACGTTCGAGCTTTTAGTTGGAACCCCATTTTCTTTCACCTGAAAAGGTTTAGGATCCTACTCTTCCCGCAACTGAGTAGATAGGTTGTTTAGTACCCGGAAACTAAACTGTAAGGTTGATAAGTACCCGCAAACTTATCCTTAACGGTTGCTCAGCCCGCGTAAGCTCAGTGGTTTGTCCAGAAGAACTTGGACAGAGTTGTGTGGACTCACAACTCCCCGTAGACGTAGGAGTGTTCTCCGAACCACGTTAATTCTCTGTGTGCTTGTGTTTTTCTTTATTCAGTTATTTCTTGCATTCTCAACTGACTGACTAACCAGCATACAAACCTCATCTGTGCATTCTCAACTGTTTTGGTTTTTGACCAACCGTTCATAAAAGCGTGAGTTGTTTTACGAGTTTAATTTCCACCACATTCCGCACAACACCACTCTTCCAGCTGAGGTTGCTTACTTAGCTGAGAGATTCCAACTGAGTTTTTTTACTCGGTTGAAGTATTTTTCAGGAGTTTAGTTTTAAAATCCTAACTGGTGTATTCCTCCCCCCCATACACCAGTAACTCGTATCGAGACCATCAAATGTAAAAAAGAAACAATGAATGAATAGTACTAAACTCTACCATGGTTGAGGTAAAATTAATAAAATATAACAACTTAACCAGATAGGAAAAGAAAAATACAATATTGAAAATAGAATACACGTGGACGGTGGATAGAAAAGGGATGCACACTATGTTGGATGCAAGATCCAGGCTCCCCATGCGTATAATGTTAATGTTGTTACGTTATAAGTATATTTTTAAACAATTTTTTTTAGAAAAGTTTCTTAACTAAATATTATATATTTATTATATACTACTACTATATTTTTCCCATTGATTAACTAGTACTTATAAAAGTTCTTCTTCTTTCTTATTCTTAAGTTCTATTTACTCATATATGCTATTACGTTGTCTTCAACATTATCACGCTCGTATATTATAAACTACTAGTATTTTTTTTTTAGGAAAAAGAACACTTCCCAAATTGAAATATAGTATAGCACCTCAAAAAAAGTTGAAAATATTCTTACGGACATGATTTACATTGAATACAAAAATAATTTGAAGTTTTTATGCATTGAATTCAATTATTATATATTGTAAATTTGTAATTTGAAAGGTTAAGGTTTTTTTCCTTCATACAATGAATTAGCTAGATATTGAATCAAATGTTTCGCCATATCCTTTTAATTTAGACTCCACTAACAAAACATGCAATTTGGTTGATAGTTATAGAAATTTATTTTCAAAGTTAAAATATTTAGTACCCAATTAAATTCAAGAAAACTGCTTCACGATTCTCTCATATTTATTTATTATTTTTGGTATTTTAAGTTCAATTTTAATTCATATGGTCCATTATTTCTATTATGATTAAAAGAGATAAAATGATAACTTTGCGTTTATTTTAATTAGTTCTATAATTTGTCTCAATTTAATTTCTATAGTCAGTGATTCTCCAGTATTCATTTCCTATTTTTCTTCCTTTTTATCTTAATTTTTAATCCAAATACTTCATTAAGATTATTAAAAATATTAGTAGTTATAAAAGTTTATTTTCAAAGTGAAAGGCTTTAGTATGTAATTAAATTAAAAAATAATGTTCCACGATCTTCTCGTTTTTATTTACTATTTTTGAACCTTTCAATTAAATTTAATTCACACACTATAGTAAGATTCAAGAAAATTATTCTGCGATTCTCACATCTTCATTTACTATTTTTTATCATTTTTTTAGGTTAGCTTTAATCCACATACTATTTAAATATTAGATGCAATATTACTTGGTAGTTATAAAAAATTATTTTAAAAGTGAAAATCTTTATAATCTAATTAAATTCAAGAAACTCGTTCTGCGATTCTCTCGTCTTCATTTACAATTCATGATCCTTTTTAGTTCAATTTAATTCACATGCTTCAAAGATTCAAGAAAATTGTTTTAAGATGTTCCATCTTCATATATTATTTTTTATATTTTTTAGTTCAATTTTAATCCACGTATATTAAAATATGGTAAGGAAGATTTTAGAAAATTTGAAAAGACTTTTTTATACCATTATAAAATTTCCAATAATAATAATAATAATAATAATAATAATAATAATAATAATAATAAAGATGTCAAATTGTATAACAATGCGTTGAAATATATCTATATATTATTAAATTGAGATGGTATATTAGAAAAAGATTTTCATTGGTTAGATTCTCATTTCATATATAAATATGGAACTTTTAAAAATATAGAATGTTGAATAATATAATAATATATTCTTCTATGCTAAATTTAAAAGCTGAATTTTGGGTTTATTTAAAAAATTGTCACTTTCCCGCCTAAAAACTTATGACATACAGTATTTACATAAATGCCACTAAATTGTTGTAGTCAATTGTTGATTGATTTATTAGTATTTATTTATGATGTGTCCATTGAAATATAGTTTACCTAATACTGATTGACATTATTTACAATTGTACTTCTTTCTACCAAACACAACATTATACTCCACAATAGAGGAAACGTGTTGGTGTCTTTTAGTTGTGATTCAGACTACAACTGCACATTGAATAGAGATTCTGCTTCAGGATGAGAGAGTTATGTATGTGCCTTGCATAGTTTTTAAAAATTTTGTTCACAAACATAATTTTAGGTTAATTATTGAAGGACTTTAGGGATGAATCTTTCATGCCCAGCCCGCCTATTTCAATTTCATTGACAAATCCAAAGGCTGAAGAAGATGTACATGTGTCTATCGGATTTTTTTTCCCTTACGGAGGCAAGCATATTAATCAATTGCACTAAGTATTTTGGGAACTTGACCTTCCACTTTCAAAGTCAGTTTAAAAAACGAGCATAAATTCCACCAACTTTGGCATTGCTTAACTCTTTGAAACCTCAGTCCACAGCACACAGCTGACCCTCAGTCCAAGAAGTCATGCCCCTGACTGTGTGATCTGCTCCGACTGAACTCGTCAGTTGTTGAGCCAACTTAATAGAAAAGGTTTTCAAGTTTAAAAATCGCTACTGGTATATTCCCTCCCCCATACACCAGTCACTCATTACCGGGACCATCAAAGTATTATAGTGTTTGTTGGGAAATTTATTAAAGTTTTGATTGATTCCAAAACCAACTGACCCCAACCGAGCAGATGTTGCCAGATCCTAATGTTAGCTTTTAGGCTCGCTGTTTGAGCAATGTTGAGAATTTATCTTTACAGGACTCCAGCTGAAGACGGCAACAAGGCTTCACTCGGATAGAACATCAGTTGTAAGAAAGACAACTGAGCGTTCAAGAGATAGAACATCAGTTGTAAGGAAGACAACTGAGCGTTCATCAGATGAGAATTAAAAAGGGGGAAGTTGTAAGAGAACATCAGTTGTAAGAAAGACAACTGAGCGTTCGAAGCCAACTGATCAGATTCAGAACATCAGAAAAACAACTGAGCGTTCAAAAGATGGAACATCAGTTGTAAGACTCAATCAGTAAGATCAACAAACATGAAGTTTAAGACAGCTGAGGGTTCAACTATTCCTATTCAGACAGAACATCAGCTGAAGACAAATCAGATGAAGATCAAACTTCTCAACCGACCATCCAATGTTGAAAAACTAATGTTGAGATTTGAAATTCAAATAAGAAAGTCACGTGAAGGTTTGACTCTCTGTCATTATCTCATTTGGCCCAACACAAGGCTGTTTCAAATGGAAAGCAGAAGTTCACAGTTGCCAAATCAGGAAAGTCTGCAGAGATGAGAGACAAGTCATCGCTTTCACAAGAACAAAGATCAACGGCTCTTCCAACGGCTAGTTAATTCTCTCCGCCTATAAATAGAGGCATTCATTCATTCACCAAGACTTACAAGACAGACAAGAGAAAGAGAAGAAGTGCGAGAGCAAATAGACGAGCGAACATCACCAGTTGAGAGTTCATATCGCAAAAGAGCTAAACTGAAACCAATCTCTAAGAACATCACTTGTTGAGAGTTCCTAGAGTGCTAGATTCTGTCTTGGTGTTTTTCGATCCAACCTTGAGAACATCACTAGCTGAGAGTTCATAGAGTGTTAGATCCTAGCTCACTTTCTTGTTCGAGCTAGTATGATGAACCCATATTTGTGTCCATCTTTTCTTGTTTTTTTCTTGTGTTTTTAGTCTCTATCGAGTCATTATGTGTCTGGGAGGACAAGCAAGTCGAGAGATAGTGTGCAGGAGAAGAACAGGTGGATGCTGGGCAAATCCGATGGAAAATCTGTTGTTGAGATGGCGATACGATGCAAATGGGCATAGGGCTGGAAGCTTGTAGCTGGGCAACATCGAAACATCCTTTCTACAAGTCAGGAAGTACCTCCCCATATCCTTAAAGGCCAACAGACAAAGTACTCGAAGGAGCCAGGATCGTGGTCAACACCGGAAGCAAAGCAGGATGCAGACGATGAAGGGCAAGATGAGAGTCGAGCAGCAGCAGCAGGTTTCTTTTCCTTCAAGGAAGAGGATAAGGATCGGATGTTTCCTTCCTTATCCTAGCCGAGCCAAATCATGGAATAAATCTACCACACAAGGGAAGAAGGAACGTGCATGCGAAGGAAAGAGAGAGAGGCGGAGGTTATGATATGCATGAGAAGAATCCTTATTCAACAAGGAATCCTTATTCAACAAGGAAACTTCCCTTCAACCTTAGAATCTCAAACTTCCCTTCAACCTTAGAATCTCATCGCCTATATATATATGGCCGACTCTATCATGTAAAGGAGCTCTTCGATTCAGTAATTTAGATTAGTTCTGCATTTTAGGTTGAGAGAAAGTGAGGAAGAAACAAGTCCTAAGGGCAATTTACTTTTATTTCGCATTTTCTGCACTTTAGTTTTAGTTGTTGGCGTGAAGCCAAGACCCTGGTTGCTGACTACGTTTTTGGGCAGCAACCCCTTTCCAGATTTATGCTAAGTATGCTTTTCTTTATTTACTTTGTGTTCTTATTTAATATTATGTCTAGCTAAGTTTATTGTTTGGATTGGATGTAGATGAAGTGATTCTAAGTTACTCGTTCAAACTTGTGAGGTCTAATTGTGTTAGTTCGTTAATTAATTTTGTTCCCGAAACACTTAGGATTAATTCTAGACTTAATTGATATTGAAGTTGATTGATCACCATCTAGATATTGAGATTAAGTCATCAACAGAAATTGGGAATAACACGAGAGTGTCTTTCGTGCCCAAGAAGGTAAAGGGTGTTGGAGAGCAGTCGGTATTGACCTACCTCTTGGCTGTCTTGGGTCTATTTATTCTTAATGCTTCTTGGGCAGCATCGTTTTTGAAGTGTCTTCGTGACGTTGTTGATCGAGAAAGGAGATTTTGCCTTCTGGTCAAGATCTGTAAAATTAATTAGACATAGGTTAAGTGTGTAAGCATCGTGACTTCGTGACCTTAGGGTGTTAGCTAATGTTTTCCTTAAACCAAGTGATAGAATTAGTTAATTGAATATCCTTGCACCGATGAACGAGTGAAGAGTAATTATGATCATGGATTCGAAACCCAATCCAAACTCTTTTGTTATTTGATATTGTTATTTGTTGAGTACATGTTATTAAGATACTTCGTGACCAAAACCCTTTTGTTGAGCAACATCTGAAGAACAGATTACACCAGGTCCCTTGGGTACGATCCCGCTTGTCGCTGACTACTACCTTGTTGGGCAAGAGGTGTTTTATAAATATTATTTGTACGAAGTGTGTGACGATAGCACTCCGTCAAATTGGCGCCGTTGCCGGGGACTTGGTTTTAAGCTAGTTTGTTCTTCTAGCTTGTGTTAAGCACGGTTTATGCCCAAGCCACATCTAAGAAGTGACGGAGATCCACCAGATCACGGTGCTTGCCCGGAGGTGATAGCTAAGAGAAATAAAGCAGAACAACGCAAGAAGAAGAGAGATCTGGAGGAAGGCGTCAACGAACCTTGAGAGTCACAGAGCTTGACAGACGATCAGGATACTGAGCAAGAAGTCGAATCTTGCTCAACAGCAAGTTCAGACAGTGAGAAGTCAACATTCAGTTCAGAAGCAAAAACATCAACAATCATGGCAGGAACACCAGAGAGAACCATCCGTCAGATCATGTTCCCTGACAACAAGGGAATCAGACCATCAAGTATCCAGTTGCCCATCATCGATGGCAATTGGGAGCTCAAGCACTCGCTGATACACATACTGCCCAAATTCAGTGACCATCCTGGAGAAGATCCTCAAACTCATCTTCAAAACTTTGAGATGGCGATTAGCACAGTAAGAAACAATGCCACTACTACCACCAGGAACAATGGAGATAGACAATGACAAGTTGTGAGGAACCAAGATGCTGCCCAAGACACCTTTCCTGACTACGTAAGGTTGCTCACGTTCCCGTTCTCACTTCTTGACGGGGCACGTGAGTGGCTTTACACCTTGCCAGAGGAAAGCATTGATACGTGGAGCAAGATGCAGCAGGCCTTTCTTGACAAATACATACCCGTTGGCCGGATACAAAGTGGGAGGAATGCCATTTCATCGATCAAGATGGGAGGAAGTGAGTCATTATATGACTACTATGAAAGGTTCAAGAAGTTGTTAATGTCCTCAACATCGGATTCAGGATATCGATTTGATCGAATATTTCTTGAAGGGATTAAGGGATTTGCTTGTGTTTTCAGTTCAGTTATTCCTTATTGCATATTCAACTGACCAACTAACCAGCATACAAAACTGTATCTTTGCATATCAACTGACTTGTTTATTGACCGACCTTGCATCTGAGCGTGAGTTGTTTTTATACGAGTTATTGTTAATTTCCACCACATTCCGCACCGCACCACACTTCCAGCTGAGTATCTTTACTCAGTTGTGATTCCAACTGAGTCTTCTTACTCGGTTGTGATATTTTCAGGGGGTTGTTTTAAAAATTCCTAACAGGTGTATTCCTCCCCCCCCCCATACACCAGAACTCGTATCGGGACCATCAAGTGGTATCAGAGAAGTGGTTCAAAAGACTGCTGACTCTGTTTCACGAGGTGTGAATCGAGGTGTTTTATTCAGTGGTCAACTGAACAGATCTTTTTCACGCTAGTGCATATCTGCTTGCATTTTTCTTCTGTTTGTTGTGTGCAGATGGATGTTAAAGACAAGATCGTGGTCATGTTCTCGGTTGTGAACTATACATCCTGGAGAACTCGGATGAAGAAGATCCTACTGTCAAAGCATCATCGAATGCAACAAGTACTCACATCCGGACCGATCATCATCAGAGAAAAAGTCACTCGCACTCCCACTAATCCAAACGACGGGGATACAACTGAGGTGATGGTTGAGAAAAAGCCAGAAGACTTCACTCCAGAGGAAGCTAAAGTGAGCCAGCTGGATATCTGGGCTCAGCACTATCATGTCCACAGTTGGACAAGACTATCTTCCTTGGATAGAAGAGTGCGACACCGCTAAGGAGATGTGGGATATTTTGGCATCTCTTAGCGAAGGGAGTGACGAAACCAAGGAGAACAAATTCTCCCATGCTTGTCAAGATTTTGACAACTTCTGTCTCAGAGCTGATGAAACCATTGATCAGTTAGAGCTTCGGTTCATGGACATCATCCGAAGAATTCAGTCCATCCGACGAGGAAAATATACTTTGAGAGAGATCAACCTCAAAATATTACAAGCTCTACCGGCTGAGTGGGACACCTTCACCAACATTCATGAGAGCCGAGCTGATCTTGGAGAAATGGGAACTGAAAGACTGTTCTCAATTTTAAAAGGAAATGAGTACAAGGTGAACCGACGAAGATCTCAGTCCTCGGTTCAGACGAGTCGACATGAGGATGTTGGTTCAGCAACTAAAACAGTAGCACTTCGAGCTGAGTACTCCAAGCCGCGAACATCAAGGCCAACAAGATCTGCGGACACAACTACGAAGGAGCCAAGCAGAGAAGAGCTGCAACAGAGCATTGCCGCTATGTCAAAGAAGCTAGCTGACATGGATGCTCGGTTCGGAAAATACAAAAGGTTCTACAAATTCAACCGAACTCGAGATAACTCAAAGCCTGTGAACAACGGTTGCTTTGAATGCGGCAAAGATGGACATTTCAAAGCAGATTGTCCAGATCTTTCGAAGAAAGAAAGAGAAGCGTTGAGGGCCAAACAAACTGGAAAGAACAAGGCCATGGTTGCAGAAGAAGCAGCTGACGACATGGACATCTTCACCGACACTGAAGATGAGGACGAGCTGACTTCTACCAACAACGCTATCGGTCAGGATCAATGTCTCATGGCATTTGGAACCGACCAGGATGATACTGAGGTACAATCTAGTCCTGTTAACTTAAATTCTTCCAATACTTCTAACATGCATGAAACTCTAGATGAAGAGTTGGAACTCTCTTGGGATGACTTCCTAGCACTCAATGAGGAAGTGCAATAGCAATCGGTTGAGTTTAAGAGTCTTCAAGAACAGTTCGCTAGACTTGAAGAATCCTTAACCGAAAAGGACGATCTGATTAAGAGTCAAACCGAAGAGATTGAGAATCTCAAGATTAAACTGAATGAGGCTAAGGCTCCAACCGATGAGGAGTTGAAGAAGCAGATCAAGGTGCAGCATGATCAGTTGAACAAGCAAGAGACGCAGATCCACCAGCTGATGAAGAAGTCAGACGCAAAAACCGAGCATATAGCTGTTCTCATCAAGGAACTTCAAACTGAGAAGGACAACCTGATCAAGCTATATCAGTCATCCAAAATCATCGAGAATCTCATCAGTTACAGAAGACAGATAGATGACATGTCAGGACTCGGTTATTATGTAGTCAAGGATACGGGAATGCCACCCGCAACCTTTGTCAAGGGTGTGGATATCATGGTTGCCAAACCTGACACGGTTGAGTCTACAACTCCCCAAATTAATCCAACCTCCACTTCTCAGCAAACACAACCGACTAAGGAAACTTCAACTGAGAAAGGAAAAGGAGTGGTGGATGGAGAACTGAACATTCCATCGGTTGGAACATCAACTGAGGGGGAATTTTCCAAGTTTCAGAAGAGGAATCAGAGACGTCGGAGATACAATCAGAACCGACTTCAGAACCGACCTTTGAACCAACCTCACAACCGACCTCGGAACCGACTGCAGAACCGACAAGGATTCAACCATCTAAATCAACATCGGTTCCACCATCAGTTCAACCAGAGGTTCAATCATAGTCAATCAATAAGGAACGGTTCAAACAGCTACGATTATTTATGCCACAACTTGAATCAACAGCCGGGCATGAACAGCTGTTTTCGACAGTCAGGAAAGTAGAATCAGACTCAGCCACAAAGATTCCAACATGGCGTCCGACCTCATCGACAAAATCAATAGGATAAAAACCGCCAACAAAACAGGGGGAACGCCTCTCCTCCTAAAGCTCACAATGGGAGAAATTCATCTCCTCCCAAGAAACAGAACTCCAATAATAACAACAAGCCTAAGAATAATCGAGGTGTTGTTATAGTTGATGGAGAAGGAAAAGTGATCTGGAATGATAAATCTATCCGAGTATACAGGGAAAAGCGACTCACAATTCAAGGGGGAACTGGTTCTAACCCTCCAGGACCCAACTAAAATTGGGGACCTAAGCGTGTTTCTCTGTGCAGGAACAAGAGAAACAGCTGAAGAAGAATAAAACATCACAGACCAGTTAGGTGATGGATAGTGGATACTCGAAACACATGACAAATCTGAAGGATTTGCTTGGGAGTTTCGTGGAGAAAGAAGGACCATCAGTTACCTTTGGTGACAACTCAAAAGGTCACACCAAAGGCTACGGTACCCTTGAAACCAATCACGTGTCGATTTCCAATGTTTCATATGTTGATGGATTGAAGCATAACTTGCTCTCCATCAGCCAATTATGTGATAATGGTTTCTCTGTTAAGTTTGATGCGCAGGGCTCCAGGGTTAAAAATGTTGAAACAAAGCAAGTCTTATTGTTGGGAAATCGATCCCCAACCTGGAATGTCTATTATGCAGATTGGAACAGTAGTCCTCCTGAAACCTGTCTGTTATCAAAGAGCAGTTCAGATGTGAGCTGGCTGTGGCACAAAAGGCTCAACCATCTGAATTTCAAGACGATGAACCGACTTGCCAGACAGGAACATGCAAAAGGCATTCCAAACCGAGTGTTTTCAACAACACATATCTGCAGTGCATGTCAGTTGGGAAAGCTCGCTAGATCCTCCTTTCGGTTGAAAACAACTCCCTCAACCGACCGAGTATTACAGCTGATCCATATGGATCTCTTCGGGCCTGTTACTCCAAAGAGCATGAATGGTAATGAGTATACACTTGTTGTTACTGATAATTTCTTCAGATACACGTGGACCATTTTCATGCGTCACAAGAGTGAAACCCGAGATGAGCTACCCAAGCTAATGGATCGGATATCGAACCAACAAGAGATGAAAATCATTTCTATCCGATCAGACCGTGGAACCGAGTTTCTAAATGAAACCATCATCGAGTACTACGAGAAGCATGGAATTACTCATCAAACATCAGCTGCGCGTACTCCACAACAGAACGGAGTAGCAGCGAAGGAACCGAACGCTGAAAGATGCAGCTACATCCATGTTAACAAGCTCAGCTCTGCCAAAGAGATTTTGGGCTGAGGCCATCAACACAGCCTGCTACACCCAGAACCGGTCTCTTCTAACCAAGCGGTTGGGAAAGACTCCATATGAGCTATGGAGACGCAGGAAGCCTGATATTTCATACTTTCGCGTTTTTGGTTCTAAGTGTTATATTCACAACAATGGGAAGACTCAGTTGAAAACTTTTGACGCCAAGGCTTCGAAGGGCATATTTCTCGGATATGCCGCTCGGATCAAGGCTTATAGAGTTTTCAACAATAGCTCTCGTGTTGTGGAGATAACACCTCATGTTAGTTTTGATGAATCTACTTTTGAGTGCAGGGAATAGGCTAAAGGACAACAAGCTGATCCACATGTTCCACCAGCTCTCACCAGATCTCAGATTCTAAGGCAAAAGAATCTAGCTGAACCATTAGTATGGGCAACCGAGGATGATATTCCATATTCCTCTGAAGATGAATGTGAGGACCCCAGCACATTTTAAGGGGGAATTTCAGCTGATGTCACTCCAACTGCATCAGCATCCGAAGCCTAACCGAGCCCGGTTCAAAATATTATCAATGTTGAGGATCGGGACTCAACAACTGATAAATCACTAGTTCTGAAGATCCCAGCATCTCCCACAACTCAGGAAATCCCATCAGTTGAAATCTCAGAATAGCCACTGTTGGAAGAAGAAGGAAGACGCAACAAGAGATGGTATGAAGATCATTCCACGGACAACATCATTGGAGATCCAACCGAAGGTGTGCGTACAAGGAGTAGAGTTGCAAATCCAGATTCAACCGAGGAAGATTCCAACACTTACGCCCAATATGCTGAGGAGTTGGCAGTTCTTGAGGAGTTCGAGCAAGCAGGAGATGTTGCCATGATTTCTTGTTTCGTAGCTGATGTGCCAGAACCGAAGAATATTGTGGAAGCTCTCAACTGTGTTCACTGGACAACAGCCATGCAAGAAGAATTCAACAAATTTCTACGCAACTGTGTATGGGAGTTGGTAGAAAGGCCAAATGGTGTCAAAGTCATTGGATTAAAATGGATTTTCAAGAATAAGAGAGACGCCATTGGATTCATCGTGAGGAACAAGGCAAGGTTGGTAGCTCAGGGATATTGCCAACAAGAAGGAATTGACTTCGAGGATTCCTTCGCGCCAATTGCAAGGCTGGAAGCCATCCGAATTTTTCTAGCCTATGCGGCATTTCACAAATTCAAAGTCTATCAGATGGATGTGAAGTGTGCCTTCCTCAACGGTGATATCAAGGAAGATGTATATGTTGAACAGCCTCCCGGTTTTGAGACTGGAGATGGAAGAGTGTATAAGTTGAAGAAAGCTATCTATGGCTTGAAGCAAGCACCCAGGGCTTGGTATGACACTCTATGTGGTTTTTGTTCTGAACTCAGGGTTCAAACGAGGGTCAGTTGACAAAACCCTGTTCACCATCAAAGTTGGAGAAGATATACTTGTCGTGCAAATCTATGTTGATGACATCATATTCGGTTCCAAGTCGGAGGAGCTGTGCGAGAAATTCTCAACTCTAATGAAGGAAAAATTCGAGATGTCAATGATGGGCGAGATGAACTATTTTCTTGGGCTACAGGTGAAGCAGTCATCAAAAGGAATTTTCATCAATCAGTCTAAATATACAAAGGAGCTCATCACAAAGTTCGGATTGCAGTCAAGTAAAACCACAAGGATCCCGATGAATACTAACTGGAAGATTGAACCTGGAACTGAGGGAAAGCTCGTGGATGCCAGTAAGTATAGAGGAATCATTGGTTCTTTGCTATATCTAACCGCCAGTCGGCCAGACATATGTTACACGGTTGGAGTGTGTGCTCGGTTCCAAGTTCAGCCGAGGGAAGCACGCATGTTGGCAGCAAAGAATATCATCAAGTATTTGAAGTGCACTGTTAATGTTGGGTTGTAGTATCCAACCGACGACAATATCCAACTGATCGGATACTCAGATGCGGATTTAGCCGGAGATCGGTTGGACAGGAAGTCCACATCTGGACACTATCAGTTCATAGGAAGCAAGCTGGTTTCATGGTTTTTCAAGAAACAAGCATGTGTTGCCACTTCTATAAGAAATTATGTTTGTCAAATGTCAAATATGGTATCACAATATTCCATTCCATATTTAATTATAGTAGTTTTTGTAATATAAATATTAAATTAAATAATAGAATATATAAATAAAAATTGTATAAAATGAGGATTTAAGATAAATATGAATGTTGAATTATGATTACGCCATATATATATATATATATATATATATATGGGTAATGATATTCGGCCACACTGTGGCCAGCCACACGAGCTAAAAATAGTAATATATATTTTTAAAATGGAAATATACCCTAATTGAGAAGCATAAACCCTAAAGAAGAAATATGATTATTTCCATTTTTATAGTCAACTTTCCTTTTTTTACGCGTGTGGCCGGATATCTTTATTCTATATATATATATATATATTGAAGCAACTGTTTCGCCATATCCTTTTAATTTAGACTCCACCGACAAACTAACAAAACATGAAATTGTTCAACAATAATGAGATAATTTCGATGTAATATAAATATGGATAATGATATTCGGTGGCTAGCCACACGCGTAAGAAAAATGAAAGTTGACTATAAAAATAAAAAAATAATCATATTTTTCTCTTAGGGTTTATGCTTCCTCAATTAGGGTATCAAAACTTATACTATTACTATTTTTAACTTGTGTGACCGGCTACAATATGACCAAATAGCACTACTCTATAAATATATTGCAAATGCACATGTAAAAAGAGACATGTCATGTACCCCACATGACATGACGCAAAAACTTGGATGAGACCTGCCGCACCCCGTGCGATCGCGCGTGAGGTGCACGCGTCTGTCTTTTTTTTTCCTAACTAATTAGAACACTTTTCAGAAGTGTTCTAATAAGTGTTTTTTTAGTGTTTTTGTTTGTGTCACAATATCTAATTATTTTTTAATTATTTTTTCAATTTTTTTTTTAATTTCCAGATTTTTTGTTTCTCTTTTTATTTGCCTCTTCGTTTTTTTATTTGCCGTTTCTTCTTTGGTTAAGATTCGAGCGAGGAGAGCCGAAGACCTCAGAGCGAACCGAAAAAGTCAAAATTATTGTCCGACAATTATCTTTATATTAGTAATCGGAGCGAAGGTGGAACTATAAAATTTGAACCAAAGGCGGAGTCGAAAAAAAAAACTGAAATTTAAAAAAAAATCTCTTGCTAAAAAAATTGACCGGGTTAATTGATCAACCCGACCCGATCCAACCCGGTCGCATTTCAGGTGCAACAGTACGCATGGGAGACCTTCTCCCCACATGATATATCTAATCTTAGCATATTCTATTTGATTTGAAGTAATGACAAATGTTTGATTTTATTTTCTATTTCGATCTCCAGTTCGCCATAATGAGGAAATCCTTGTGGTTGGACTGTTAATCATATCAACGATCTTGGACATTGACAGCCATTATCATTTTAAATTCCAAAAAGAAAACGAAAAAAGGAAGCATAAATCAATTCGACTTCGACTTCTTTATCCGTAAAGAACGAAGAATCAACTTTGAAATCGTCGTTATCAGATTTGTTTCACTACTTTTTCATTATAATTAATTACGAACAGTCCTAGCTAGAGCATATTGTCATACACATATAATATTTTGATATATATTTATCCTCAAACAAATATTACATCAGAAAAAAATAATATCTAAACTTTCACTTTATTTTCCTATAATAATGAGCATTAAAGAGGAATTTTGTCCAATTTCTCGGTAATTTTAACTATATAGATTTTGGTTTTTTTTTTTTGGGGGGGGGGGGGGGGGAAATGACTATTTCTTTCACTAAAATTGTGTGAGATAATATTATGATTAAACAAATCAAAGATTCTATTCAAAATTTGCATTTAATTACATATTTATTATTTAATTTAAACCATTTGTTTATAGTATTGTGAAACTGTTTTACACAAAGTTCTTGTATTTTACGTGAGTTGGGGGAGACAGTAAAACACAACAAGGTAAGTGAAAAATTGAAAATTCGACTATAATGAAACCAAATTAGGCCAGGCCCTTACCCTGATTGATTATTGAAGGTACAATTAAAAGGCACACCACGGGATTCTATAGAAGCATTTTTTTTTTAAGAACAGAAGAAATAATAATTGCAATAGACTGACAACCGCCGCCACATAAATCCAATCGATTTGAGTATATGCTTTTCTGGTCTTGTTGAGACGAGCCAATCATACTTCTCTAACTCTGTTAGTATAATTAATTCTAAAATACATCAAATTCTATGTCATCAATACCATTTACCATTATCACAAAAATTTGAAAAATTAGGGTTGGGTTGGATGGATGTGGGAGGACCAAAGTCGAAATTTGAAACCAACTAGTAACAAAATCTGAAAAAAATAATTTCCTTTTCAATCTAAATGAATCAACAGTGACGCAAATTTATATTTGGAGTTAATTCATCACCATTCTTTTTTGGTTGGCCCCTCCGCTGTTTCACACTTTTTTACTCTTTTTTGGCGCGTGATTGGGTGCTCGATTTCCACCGCGAATTCATCAACTGGACCTCCTCCACCTCCATATATCCTCTATTTCTTCCCCCCCCATCGCCTCCCACCTCCGCCGTCTCCGCCCTCTCCCCCGCCCTCATCTTTTCTCACTCCTCTCTGCGCTTTTCCGCTCTCAATTCGGACCTAAAACGCAGGAATTCTTGTCAGACCATTAACAAACAGCTGGCGAGCAAAGATACAAGCTTGCTTTAGTTGTTAATCTGTGTAAGAGATGGACGCAGCCGCCATTTCCATGACTGCTGTTTCTTCATCTTTCTTCTACAACTCCACAAACCCTAAATTCAGCCACGTGCCCAGCCCTAAGCCCGCCTCGCCGCTGATTGTAAGATGCAGTTATTCGCATAGCCCGCATCTTAACTCTTGGTATCCCCTCAAGCCCGTTACAAAAAATGTTTTTTCTTGCTCCGCCGTCACCTCCGGCGGCGACACGCTCACAGCCGCCGCCGCCGCCACCGCTAAAGCGAAGGTGCAGCTCCTCGTTCAAGAATTCCAATCGCTGACCGATCCGGTCGACCGCGTGAAGAGGCTCTTGCACCATGCGGAGCTCCTCCCTCCGCTCGATGATTCAATGAAAATCGCGGAAAATCGCGTTCCCGGTTGCACGACGCAGGTATGGCTGCATGTGGAAATGGATGGTGAGAGCAGATTGAGGTTTTTGGCGGACAGCGATTCGGAGATCACGAAAGGTTTCTGCGCGTGCTTGGTTTGGGCGCTCGACGGCGCCACGGCGGAGGAGGTTTTGGCCGTTAAAACCGAGGATTTTGGAGCGTTGAGTGTTGTTGGATTAAACGGAAGAAATGGTGGTTATTCGAGTAATAGGGCTAATACTTGGCATAATGTGCTGCTGAGTATGCAGAAGAGAACGAAGAGGTTGGTGGGGGAGCGCGAAGGCCGCCCCCGTGGCGAGCCGTTCCCGTCGTTGATCGTGACTGCTGATGGGATTCAGGCGAAAGGAAGCTATGCTGAAGCTCAGGTTGGATTTTCTTTTTCATTTTTTAATTTTTGTAAGTTTTTTTTTGGGGTGATGGTATAGTATGGTTAAACATTTGTTTTTTTTTTTTTTTTTTTTTTTTTTTTTTGAAAAAGTTTGGTTGAATATATAGAGGTTGCTTTTTTTTTCCTAGGAGAGATTAGTGATGTCGGGTATATGGATTTTGATTACTGTGGCTCACTCTAAGACAACGTGTTTAAGGAATAATTGTAAAGGTTTAATAAAAAATGTGGATGGCTGACAAGATTGATCCTTTGACTGTCTTTATACTGTTTGGGACTTATTATTGTTTGCAGAAATTTGTGAAGGGTACTATTCAATTCATAAGTGGTTGGCTACTTTCGAACTTATAATACTCTACTACTAGGATATTTTTATCCTTCATTGGCTGATTCAGTTTGATAGACGTTTTAACTTTAAATGTTATAATAAAATAACATTTATGACATACATGTTTTTCAATATTTTCACATCGATTGCAGATTACATTGTCTTCATTTATGTTGAATACGAATGAAACAATGTGCTTGCTTGCTTCATGAGTGTGAGGGGGTCGTACTGTTATATTGTGCAATAATTGTTGCGTAAAATACATGTATAGGAATTTTTGCTTTGGTATGACTTACAAGTTACAACAATATTTGTGATAATGAAGGATGGAAGCAAATGCTTGAAAATGGAGGAGAGATTTTAGTTTATTGCTTGACGCATAAAGGTTGCCCTTTGCTACTGTTTCTTGATTCTTTTGTGCTTGATTACTCCAGTCCAGCTAATAATTAGATCATATGCCGGTTTGATTCACTCGATTTATCGAGTCTTAATAATTTGGAGGGTTCTGAAGTATGTGTAAATTTAGTCTAGAAGAGGTGATGAACAGAGACAGGGGTGCTGGTGTCTCTGTTATTATTCCAAAAGTGCATGTAATGTGCTGAGTTCTAGTATTGTTGGTTCTGGAAAATTGCGCATCTTACCCTTTTGTGTGATATCTCGACTATTGAAAAGCCTAAGTACGAATTTAGTTTATTGCAGGCTAGGTTTCTGGTTCCTGATCAGGTAAAAATTCAAGAGCTAGTGAATTTGCTTGAGGAGAAGAAGATTGGTGTTGTTGCTCATTTTTACATGGACCCGGAGGTTCAAGGCGTCTTGACTGCTGCTCAGAAGCTCTGGCCTCATATTCATATATCTGATTCACTGATCATGGCTGATTCTGCTGTCAATATGGCTAAAGCTGGCTGCAAATTCATCACTGTTCTCGGTGTGGATTTTATGTCAGAAAACGTACGTGCAATCCTTGATCAGGCTGGGTTCCCCGAGGTACTGCATACTGCTAAATTTTTTTCTTCACTTGACGCTCAAGCTACATCATAGAGTTAGTTACGAAGTATTATTCGACTAATAGACAATATAGAAATGTTTCTTGCTGATTGCACTTGAGTTGCGATTTGTATTACACATTTTATTGTGTGTTTGGTTCTCTGCCCTGTCATAGTGATTATGTGAACTATGAACGTTATTTAGGTAGGGGTGTACAGGATGTCAAATGAGCGCATCGGATGTTCGTTGGCTGATGCTGCAGCCAGTCCAGCATACATGGATTACCTCGCGGCAGGTGCATCTTCGGTTTCTTCGCCCTCGTTACACGTTGTGTACATTAACACTTCTCTGGAGACGAAAGCTTATACTCATGAAGTTGTTCCAACGATAACTTGCACCTCTTCTAATGTCGTGCAAACCATTCTACAGGTTGGTGATTCTCGATTCTCGTGCTTGACTGCAATATTTACTTTGTGGTATTGGCCTAGCATTCCTACTCCATCTTCTTTAAGCTATTTTTGGATATCTTTCAGGCATTTTCGGAAATTCCCAACTTATACATATGGTATGGTCCTGACACCTACATGGGAGCAAATATTATGGAATTGTTCAGACAAATGACTGAGATGAGTGACGAAGAAATCGCTAATATACACCCAAACCACAATAGCAAATCAATAAAATCTTTGATGCCTCGTCTTCGCTATTTTCAGGTAATATTCTCTTTAAATAATTTATTCTTGGCTCGAATCTTCAGTCGATTGTTTGTATGGAAACTAGTTATGCTATGTTCTCAACTTTTCGTAGCCAAAACCCCTTTAAGAAGACTAACATAAAGTCTTGATCGCTTAGTTAAAATCCTTCATACGGCTTAAAATGTTTTTGTTGACAGGACGGAATGTGCATTGTTCATCACCTCTTTGGTCATGAAGTTGTTGGTAAAATAAACGAGATGTATTGTGACGCGTTTCTGACTGCACACTTTGAGGTTCCCGGTGAAATGTTCGGACTAGCAATGGAAGCAAAGCGAAGAGGGATGGGGGTGGTGGGTTCCACCCAAAATATATTGGACTTCATCAAAGAAAGGGTACGGGAGGCACTAGATAGAAATGTCGATGAGCATCTGCAGTTTGTTTTAGGAACCGAATCTGGAATGGTGACCTCAATTGTTGCTGCAGTACGCTTGTTGTTGGGATCCGGGACATCACAAAACAGAGCTAAGGTGAGCGTAGAGATAGTCTTTCCCGTCTCATCAGAGTCGGTAACGAGAACACCAAGCTCATCATCAGATGACTTCTTGAACCTCCCAGTAATACCCGGAGCTGCAAGTGGTGAGGGCTGCTCTCTTCATGGAGGCTGTGCATCATGTCCTTACATGAAGGTTAGCTTAAAATCAAAATCCATTTTGCTGTATATCCTTAAAACCATTTCCTAATACTACACATTGAAATAAATAGCTTCTCTTTACAATCATCCTGATTTGAAAACTCTAGAAATGAGCATCTAATCTCGTTTTCTTGGTTGATTTGCTAGATGAATTCCCTCGAATCACTCCTCAAAGTTTGCCACAGTCTACCCCACGACAAAGATAATCTTTCGTCATATGAAGCTGGCCGGTTCAGTCTGCAGACTCCAAACGGCAAACTGATTGCAGATGTAGGCTGTGAGCCTATTCTCCACATGCGACATTTTCAGGTTTGCATTTCAACTTCTTCACCTTCAGCATTGTAAACATAACTCTTCCCCAATATTAATCTCAATCATCTTGCTTTTTACAGGCTACAAAGAGATTGCCGGAGAAGCTGGTCCAGCAGATCCTCCACAATCCCGGAAATGGAAGATAAGGATTTGCAGCGAGCAGGAATTATATGTTGACCCATTTGAAAAATGGGCAAATACTTTCTGGAATCAAGCAGAGCTGATAAGAAGTACTAGCCAAAGGAGCCTTACACCGCGACTATTGTAGGAATCTTCGTCCACAGCCTTACCTGTTATGGAAGCTCAATTTCAGCTGCATAAAAAATTCTATTTTTCCTGTTATTCGTTCTGGTATTGATAAAGCAGGATGTTAGAATTAGTGGAGTGTCTTGATTATTTTTGTTATTTTTTTTAACGTTACATACAATCTTGTGATTTGTCGTGATAGAAGGAAAGTGTTGGGTTGTGACTTGTGAGTGGAAAAGAACAGCTCCATTGGGAATAAAAGCTCCAAAAATTTGTTTGGGCAACTCTGATAATTAGATTCATACTTATAACTAGAGGTGTCAAAATCGTGGCCTATGGTGAGCCTTGAATTTTGGTTGGGTTGGGCTGTGACTTTAGGCCTGAGAGAGTTTCGAGTCACTCTTACATGCATTGGTCCATGGGCTCAGAGGCTGAAAGATTATAGCGTAGGCCCGTGAATGGCCCAACAAGCCAACTATGCAAGGGATCGAGCAAAGAAGCAGCAATTTGAAAAGATTTCAAGACACAAGATGATAATATTGTTTCATGTAATTTGATGTTTTTCAAGAGTCAAATTAAATAGAAGCAATTTGGCACAAATTTATTTGGAATAACAATTAAAATACAACTACAAATGTCTAATTTTTTTAGAAAACTATTTAAGAAATTTAATAATCCTTGGAGGAAAAATTAAGAATGCATTTTAGCATTTTCTCATTTAGTTAATTTTAGTCCATATTCATTTACCAACCAAAATATGTGGTCAGCGTCAAAGAGATCAAGCCTTGTCCAACTCTCTCACTCTCTCTCTCTCTCTCTCTCTCTCGGTAGACTATTGGAGCACTAGATTCTGTAAAGAGGTACGGACTTTCTTTTCTTGCAAATAATACTGCTGTTAACAAATCTTCTTTTATCTGTTGCATTCGTATTGTTTTCCATTTTCTGTAGTTGGAAATTTTTTGCTTATGTTTCTAGAATTAGGCAACGAATAGAAAATTAACGATGCTGCACTCTGTCATTGTTAACAATTTTGGTTGAAGAATTGTACTGGGACATTTTGATTTAATTCAAGAATTTTCATACTTTTCAACCCCCCCCCCCCCCCCCCCCCCCCCACCCAAATGCTTGTTGCAATTGATATTGTGTTTTTAATTTCTGAATTTGTATAGTATTAAATATTGGGCTGGGACTGTTTAATTTGATTCAACAATTTGCATTATTGCTTCACTATTTTCTTGTTGGCCGCATCTTTAATCTAAAAAAAGAAAAACATGTTGCAATTGATGAATTAGAGTTTTGAAATTTCATGCCTCCAGAGAATATGGAGAGAACAATATTCCAAAGTTTGAGCTTGGAAAATTCATTTGGTATTTGCAGCTGATTCATAATTCTGATTGTGAATTTACTGGCCTTTTAGGATTACGAATTTGGATAACTTGCTTTTGAGTTGTGTAATTATAATGTAAATGAAGAATTAAATTGTAGTTCTGATACTCTTCTTCCACCAATATTTTAGGTTTTAAGTTTTGCTGTTCAATGAGTTATGGAAATATGATTGTTAGTGCACAAGGGAAGCAGCCTCTTGTTTCTTTTGGGGTGATATCAGATGTACAGTATGCTGATATCCCCGATGGCCGCTCGTTTCTCGGAGTTTCGCGCTATTACCGGCACAGTCTCCTTGTGTTGCAAAGAGCTGTGCAGAATTGGAATGAAAAGAAGGTGAAATTTGTTATTAATTTTGGTGACATTATTGATGGCTTCTGCCCAAAAGAGCAATCTTTAAGTGCTACTAAGATGGTTATCAATGAATTTAGTAACTTTAGTGGCCCTACATATCACATGATAGGCAATCATTGTCTTTACAATCTCCCTCGCGAAAAATTACTTCCGTTGCTGAATATTGTTTCTCACGATGGCCATGCGTATTATGATTTTTCTCCGGTGCCACAAGTCCGGTTTGTAGTTCTTGATGGGTATGATATCAGTGCCATAGGCTGGCCCGAGAATCATCCGAATAAAATAAAAGCCGTAGACATTCTTAGAGAGAAGAATCCGAATTTAGACAAGAATAGTCCCGATGGACTTGTGGGGCCGCCTAGAAGGTTCGTTCAGTTCAATGGAGGAGTCGGGAAAGAACAGATGGAGTGGTTGGATCACGTCCTTCAAGATGCAACGAGGTTGAACCAGAAAGTCGTGATATGCAGTCATCTACCTTTGGAGCCCCGTGCAACATCTTTTGCTGCGTTGTTGTGGAATTACGAAGAAGTTATGGAGGTGATACACCGGTACGATTGTGTGAAGGTCTGTCTGGCTGGCCATACTCATAAAGATGGATACGCAGTCGACTCCCGTGGCGTGCATCATCGGGTTCTTGCAGCAGCGTTGGAGTGTCCTCCGGGCACTAATGCTTTTGGCTGCGTTGATGTTTTCAACGACAGTCTATTCGTTTCTGGTACAGACAGAATGGGGTGTCAAGAAATGCTCTTCAATTGTTAGATGTAGCGAAGTTGTCACCTTGTAACGTGTTCGTTGCTGGAGAAAGGCCCTTTTGCTCGACTGAAATTTCAAGGTGGACACTAACAGAAGCAGATTATTCATTTTAGGTACTCCACTTTTAAAATATTAAAAATTCTTGTTCTTGAGATTCATGCTAGTCTTACGTACATTTGCAATCTGTAACCATTTAACGATTTATAATTGTCTGGTTCCTATAATTATCTGTAATCTCATGAATTTGTAAGTAAAATAATGAGGTGTCTGTTACATACTGGCATACTACATCATGCATTACGTTGAAGTTCCTGGATATATGTCGTCTCTCTATCAATGGAGGCATTATAGAAATGCTGATGAATGATGATCATCTTCAGCTTCTGAAGTCTGAAGAGGCTAAAGTAACTATTAAATCCTTTCCTTTTCAAAAAAAAAAAAAAAAAAAAAAAAAAGACTTAAATCCTTTCACGCCTCATCAGAGAACTTGTGTGTTGCAACTGCATAGGACTGATTGATCTCTGATTCTCTTCATGGTGGATGTGTCATGTACTTACAAGTAAGTATTAAATGTTGCTGATGCTTACTCGAATCAATCAGGAACAACTGCTAATGCTTTGATGACAACTCTGGACATGTGCGACATGCAAGGCTTCCATATGAAGCTCACCTTCGGGCTCATCACTGATTATATTTTTTCGGAAGTAGTAACTGAAGATGTAATATTGTCATTTAGACTTGATATACGAAGTATGCAGTGTGCTAGGCACGCTCATTTATGCAATTTTCTTTCTTTCATCTTCTTCGTTCCATCCAACATAATCACTTCCCTTTCAAATATTTCAAGTGTAGCGCAGTGCACACCCCGTTAATGGTAGAGGCCTCGAGCCACAATAAGATGAGACCTGCAAATCTCGATTTCTAATTTCCATCTTCTCCCAAAACAATATATCTCTCTTCATCTTCTATTCACCTCAAATGTTGCACCGTCTCGCCATCCATCATGCTTTGCCACAGGCATCGCAATTAAAAATTCACGGAAGCGAACAAGATATATGTTAATGAAATAGTGTCCCTTTCGGAATTTTGAATTCTAAAATGCAATGGGATGAAGACATTTAAGAAGAGTGGGTGAATTAGATAGCTCGATTGTGAAGTGTATAATTGGCACACAGCGATAAAATACTTTGGTGACACATTTTCACTGTCTAGTCCAAAATAATATTGTAAAAAATAGTACTACCCTTTATCGTGTTTATAAAGACGCTAGAAATGTCGTTATAGGATAACGGCGCTAATAAAGAAAAACGGTTAACGGGTTTTATGTGTCACTAGAAATAAATTATTGATATATTTTGGATTTTTTTTACGATAAAATGATAATTTCACGATGTATCGATCCAAATTAATGTACAACCTGCAATCCAAATTCCACGAAGAATTTGATATTTGATTTGGTTTTTCTTCGTCAATTTACCTAACTCGACTAATACGTGGCCAACGTCGAAGAGGAGGATCAACGGCGTTCTGCTCCGGGATTCTCTTTTCACACCCCTGAGCTCCCTCTATTGTTTCTAAGCGAAAAACGTAATCGCAGCATTAGATTTTTTCACAAAGGTACTAAATTTCTCCTCTGTTTTATTTGTTAGGGATGTAAAATACCCAGATGCTTATTTTGTTTTCATTTACTGAAGTTGAATTCTTTCTATGTTATAGATTCAATTCAGTTATTATCAACTAATAGTTATATGGGTTATGTCCATTAATGGGGAGATGGGGAATTCAAGGAAATCCTATGATAGCTGCAGAATGAATGGGAGCAGCACTAGTTCTGGATATGATTTTCTGGGCTTGAAAATTGGGAGTCTTGGATTACAGAAGCTTGGAGATGAAATGAGACGATTTATAACCAAATTAAGAATAATTAATCTAGAATACTGTGAAGGATTTGGAGATCGATCTCTCTATTTTGCGTATTGTACATGTAATGTTGAAGTATTTTTACAGATTATGGCCATTTAAGGCACATTTTGCTGAGATTTGTTGAATGTTGGGAAATATAATTTGCAATGTCAATTTTGATTTTTTCCAATTGTTTACTGTTAAATGCTTGTTTGCTGATGCTATTTGTGGTTAGGAGAAACTTAGAGAGGATAACATTTTACTTTGTTACTTTTAGCTGATTCATTGTTCTGATTGTGCCTTTACCGTTGTTAGCAGTGTTATGTTAATACTCATGTGCAGAATGGTTTTGATATAAAAAGAGAATTGAACATTAATAATTGTGATTTCTAATTTTTTTGGTTGAAATAGAATTGAAGTTCTGCTTCTCAATGGGTGATGGAAATGGGACTGTTAGGCAGCCTCTTGTTTCATTTGGGGTGATTGCAGACGTCCAGTACGCTGACATTCCAGATGGCCACTCGTTTCTTGGTGTGCCTCGCTATTACAGGCATAGCCTGCTTGTTCTGCAAAGAGCAGTGCAGCATTGGAATGAGAAGAAGGTAAAGTTCGTCATTAATTTTGGGGACATTATTGATGGCTTCTGCCCGAAGGAGCATTCTCTAACCACCATTCAAAAAGTTGTCGCCAAATTTGGTGCTTTTGACGGCCCTGTGTATCACATAATTGGCAATCACTGTCTCTACAATCTTCCTCGTGAAAAGCTACTTCCCTTGTTGAACATTGCTAATCGTAACAATCACGCCTATTATGATTTTTCCCCAATACCAGAAGTCCGATTTGTGGTCCTCGATGGTTATGATATCAGCGCTATAGGATGGCCTGCAGATCACCCAAACACCATAAAAGCCATGAACTTTCTTACAGAGAGGAATCCAAATTCAGACAAGAACAGTCCGAATGGACTTGTTGGTCTCGAGAGAAGGTTCGTAATGTTCAATGGAGCAGTCGGGAAGGAACAGATGGAATGGTTAGATAACATCCTTGAGGATGCTACGAAGCTAAACCAGAATGTCGTAATATGCTGTCATCTACCTTTTGATCCCGGTGCATCATCTATTGAGTCACTGCTGTGGAATTATGATGAAGTGATGGAAGTGATACATAGATACAATTGTGTAAAAGTCTGTCTAGGTGGACATGATCACAAAGGTGGACATTCAGTTGACTCCTACGGTGTGCATCATCGCGTTCTGGAAGCAGCCTTGGAGTGTCCTCCAGGTACTAATGCTTTTGCATCTATCGACATTTTCCATGACCGGTTATTTCTCTCTGGTGTAGATAAAATGGAGAGTCAAGATATGGGTTTCTGTAGTTAGATTTTACCCTAAATTTGTCGGTTTGTTCCTTACGTTCAAAACGAAATAAATGAAGCACCTGATGCTACTTGATTGATGTTACTAAATTATGTTTCTAATTCAATAGTAATCTCATGAACATCTATTTTCTGCAATTTAGTTGCATTTTTCTATGAAGCTTGTTGATCGATTATTGAACAAGTTACATCAAGTTTCTTTATCTTTTTTATATTATATTTTGATAAATATTGAAGAATAGCTTTCTGAGGACTTCGGGCTTGATTTAATTCCTTGATGATATTATATTTTACCTGAAGCAGAGAAAAATTTTCTCCATCCTTACATGATTGATTTTGATGTGTATCTCTTTCTTGCAGTGTACTTTTCATTTTTTAAGATGGGAACGTAGATTTATCGTGTAGCTTAATCATTTTGTAATCCCTTAAATTAAGGGGAGGTGCATCCTGAATTACTTAAGCAAAAGAAAGATGACTTGCAGATAGTATTTAAGAATGATATTGATCTGA